>JALMLS010000420.1:600000-772879 GCA_038496445.1 Trichosphaerium sp. ATCC 40318
AACTCGATATTAAAGAACTAACTCAAACTCTTCTCATAGGAGCCAACTTTGATGCTGTTGGTAACTTCTTCGCAGTCCAATACGAATCTCCCACCCCACGGAAAGGTTCTCCAACAATTGGGCGTGTTTTCTCTGATGGCGTTTCTGAAGCTTATTTCACTATGCCAGGTACATAAAACTACACAAAAACGCGTAAAACATCTAAATAAGCAAAATAGGACCAGAAACAACAAAGTTTAATGGCCTCAGATCCGATATTGATGGTGTACTATACGCTGCAGATAAAGGAAACAAACGAGTCGTTAAAATACTTCCAAGCAACCACCACGAAGTTATTTGCGACAGCGCTCAAATGGACAAAAGTGCGTTAACCCAGCTAACGCTATTTCCTTTGTTGTACGAGTCTTTCAAAGAGTTTAACGTATTTTTTTTCAATTCGCAGACGTTCCAAACGATTTGGCTCTTTCTCAGTCTGGTATCATTTATTTATCAGGACAGAACTGGGATGAAGCAAGAGGACAGATATGGGTATGCAAAAACGGACAAGCTGAACATTTCGAAACTCTTGGTAGAACAAATGGTACGCAAAGTCCTTCACAGAATAACTCGTTTGGTCTGTTTTTTTTTTCTTGGTTTTTTCCGAAATACATATTTCTTTGCTTACTTAACCTTTAGGTATCGCTTTGAACCCTGCTGAAGATACTCTATATGTAACTGAAGGTTATGGACGCGGCAATGTTCAATTCCGTGTCTTGGCCTATGATATTGACGCAAACGGCGACTTGTCAAACAAACGAGTATTGTTAGAACTAGGAAATGGAGGTGTCGATGGTATGAGATGCGACGAAGATGGAAACATCTATCTCACACGTTGGGGCCTGTACGTCTATATTACATGTGATAAATCACGTGATTTTTATGGCTTTTTTGTGGTCACTAACTGTTTGGCACTAGTGGACAGGTTACTAGAATAACACCTCAAGGTGTTATAGACATGACAATAAAAGTGTCATTCCCAAACCCAACAAATCTTGATTTTGGTGGCGATGATGGAAAGACCTTGTACATTGTCGGAAGATGTGCTGATAAATCTGGCGGATGTATAGATACATTTAGAGTACCAGTAAGAGGAAAGACATTTGCTCAATGGAATTCAGTTGGTAAGTTGTTTTTACGGTTTCGTTAGGTCTAGGTAGAACCACAAAAGGTGGTGTGTAGTGAATTAGGTAGAGGAATTAGGAATAGTTAGGTTGTTAGGATAGGTTTCCTTTAAGGATTAGAAGATACTAGCCAGAGAAGCTAACAGCTTGATTGGTGGACGATACATAGAGTGTATCTAGACAGATGCTGCAATGTTGTAAGAAGGTGATTTCCAGTAGGTTTTAAAGATAATTACCCCTTTTGATAAAAGATCAAGTGGCTTATGAGAAACTGTTCGTGCAAAAATAAAGAAAAATGTTAATGTTATTTATTTGTTCAAGCAGATGTTTTTCCAATGAATCACAACAAAGGACTCTTTTAATAACATCACAGAAAGTGTGCAACAAGCCATAGTTTAAACAACCTAATTTGCAAATACTTTCCTTTTATAGTTTCAGAGTTATTTGGGAAAGCATAACAAGATGAGATTGTATTTTGTAGCCTAAGATGCATGATACGTAAAAAATCGCGTCAGTCGGAACTCTCTTTTAGTAGCCTGTATGATTGTAGCATCAGTTTCTCGTTACCAGATTTTTAACTACCATTACCATTTAGGTTTTACAGTATTGTTTTCGTCGCGTAAAGTAAAAAACTTGTTTTGTAAATTTGAGGTAAGTAGTATTGGATAGGGAACAATACTTTTATTTGAGTTGTTACTTAGAGCAATCACCGCAGAATTGGAGAGTTTACATGCTTCGACACTAGCATTCCATACAGGTGTACCAACACAGTCAGCACCTTTGTTTTAGGTTCCTGAACTGTAGGCACTTTACTATCATGGCGTCCTGCGAAGAGCAACCTAGGGACGAGATTTGGTGCATCTGAGGCTGCAAAGAACTGCACATTATCCAATCAATCTGTTTTAGAGAATTAAGGTGAAACTTGTCAAGCATTTGGTTCGTACCATTATTGGTGCATGTGGGCAAATAGTTTGGAAAACAACAAACTTAAACAACCTTCAACTTGGGTTTTTCTATGTGTACAGAACAGCAACAGCACTTGGTGGACAAGGGCATAATACGCAGATTATTAGGCGAATTTCAAGGAGCACGTGGTTAGTTGAACTGTCTTCAGTTGACTTCACTTTTTCCGTGTACACAGTCACAAATGTCACGTTTGGCTTCTAAAACAAGAGAATGGATGTATACGTATACGCCAGAGCACTCTCTTTTGAAATCGCAAGGCGTAAAATGTGTTAGACCAGAAACAACTAAATACACGCGCAAATCGATAGGAGACGCTGTAGTATGTAGCATGCTACTCAGATATAAGATAATGGACTTTATTATTCCTGAAGAGCTTATACAGATGATTGTGGCGTATATACTTGTAAGATCACCTCCAGATAGACTACGCCTTACTTTCATCAAAGACCAGCGCATATCGTTCAATTTTACAGTTTCAGCTACGCGAACAACATACGGCTTGGCGCATACTCTAAAGAGGTCCTTTATGCGTGCGAACCTAGCCTTAGACTCCTTTTTGGTCTTAGTTCGGCGTGAAGGTATTCAGCTAATACATATGGGAGAACGTGCGAATGGGTGTATTAAGGATCCACACGAAGTTTACGAAGGCAGACAAGAAGCTTGGGGTACGTTTATTAGTTGGACTAAAGGACCACTATCTAGAAGGGATATGGATTGGCTCAATAGTCGTACGCTTGAAGAAGCAGGTATCAAAGATGGTGACATAATTAACGATGAGTACACTTTCACAGAAATGGAAGCACTGATGTATGGTGTACCTAAGATAACAACTACCAGAGAAACCCAAGATGTTGGTGATTTGTAATTTAGGGGTTTTTTTATTATCTTCACCATTTCACCCTCCAAATAATAAACCAGCTTTTTATTCATTCTTATTTATTTCTTCTTTTTTTAAAGGTGCACTCAACTTGAAAGTTAGTTTTATGCTTTGATAGACACGTGTGGTACTTTCAGCTACAATGAGTTCTTCAGCTTGCTCTTAGCTAACAAGGACTTTATGGTAGATTTCTGTTTTTTTCTAGAAGCACACGGCTTCAGTTGTTAACGCAGTAGAGGTTCATGATTGGGTTAAACAGACAAAAATGATAGCACCTTTTCATAGATTGTATTACTTGCACCCTCATTTTTTACCTATCTACGGTATTACGAGACGTAGGAGCCAATTGTCGTGTCTTTTTTTCTTCGTTTAGAAATGCTCAGCTGAACTAACAAAAGATACATAACAAAATACTCAAGGTAAGCAATACATTGCTTAAAAATCAATTACGGCAGCGATGAGAGTCTCCCACGGCTATTGGAAGAACCAAGTAAATCAACGGCGAACAATGAACGAAGTTGCGCAAAAATTGCGCGTTCATGTATGCGCTGATTGGTATAACACTTCATATCGCCAAGTTGGAGCGCTAGGCGCATACTATGTGTTGCGAAAGTACGAACCGATGTTTCATAGCGCAGAAAGCTTTTAACCATCTCTCTGTCATTTCCAACGCGTGAATTCCTTAAAAATGCCTGTTATAAATCATTTCGTTGTCCTGCCGCTGAACTAGCAGAGTCGTTACTAATTTTGAGTTATACAGCTATGACTATTCTCTAAACGCGTGTCTCAATGCCCTATACGCAGAATACACATGGAAACCATGGCAATTCCTGTACGTTAGGTTTAAAATGCCTTTTGAAAGTAACGCTCACTCCACCAAGTCAAGCACCTAACAAATATTGGGAAGATATCACAAACCAACGCCAAAAAATGGAGCAAATTGCAAAACGACAAGAAATCAAAACTGTTGATGACTGGTACAATACAAGCTATTCAACGTTTAGAAATTCAGGTGCAGGTGCACTATTAAATACGTAAGTCGGTCACGTGTATAATCATAAGCAAAAATATTGACATACAGACAGGTACAGTAATTCTATTTCTTCTTGTCTAGAATCAATTTTTCCCTCCTATAACTTCAAACCATGGCTGTTTTTGTACGTCTTGCACCCTTCCTTGTGTTCCTCAGTGACTGATACTGAAAAAGGGTTGTTCCTTCATATGGGTGGAGCTTAGAGAACGCAAAAGAAGCCATTGAAGAACTAGCTGAATGCTTAAAGCTGAAATCACTTTGCGAGTGGTATGATGTTAAGGAAAGCGAATTAGAGAGTATACCAGCCGCCTTGGCCACCCACCAGTATGTCAATGAGTGATTTATAGTAACGTTAATTGAATGAAGGTTTAAGAAGACTCTTGCTGATTGCTTATTTGCCCTGTATCCAGAATTCAAATGGAAGTTTTGGGAATTTGAGTATGTTTTTTACAGTAAACATATCATGCTAACTGTATGTCCAGTCAAGTGCCTGAAAGCTTTTGGAACGACACAATAGGTCACCGTCGTGCGCTTGATATTATTGCCAGAGACTTGAATCTGATGTGTTGCTCTGATTGGTTCAACGTTAGTGTTCATGATCTTACACGTTTTAAAGCTGACAAAATTGTGTTAACGTACGCATGTCCTTTTGATGTTTTTTACTAAATTCATTGACGTTATTTATACAGATATGGTGATTCTCTGGGAGATTGTTTGGATGTTTTGTTTCCTAATTTTTTCTGGTATCGTGGATATTTCAAGTGAGGAGTTTTTTTTAATGGTAATCATCGTATTGTCTAATTGTTTCATTAAGAGATGACCCTATTAAGTTATCTTGGAATACTTTATTAGAAAAACAGAGTGTTCGTGGCTATAGCCGTAAGCCAGAGCTCTTCTGGGATAGCATAGAACACCAGAAAGCTTTTCTTTATCACTTGAGAGAACAACTTAATTTGGGAAGTCCTAGCGACTGGTACAGCTTAAAACTCTTACAGTATCGGTATTACTCACTTTACTTTTCAGGTATCGTATCAGAATAGAGCAAATAGTATCTGAGGGAGGCCGTGGAATACGAAAGTATTGGCAAACAGCTCTTCAAGCAATAGAACCAAACTTTTCGTTTAAATGGCCAAGCTTCTCCGCAATTACTAAATGTTCCAAACAGCAGTACGAACTTTCGCTTCGTGTACGAACATTAGAATGCTCATACTATAACAGAGATCTTTTTCGGAGCGTGTGCCGGATATTCCCTGAATTGAACGTAATAGAAGAAGCCACCATTGCAAGCAGAACGTCATCATTTGGTGGATTATCAATAGATGTCTACATACCTTCACATAATCTCGCAATTGAATATCAAGGTACAAACCTATTTGCTAGCTTTAGTAGATGATTATAACTAAGCGTCTATTTTAGGAGAGCAACACTACGATGATACACTGACCTGGCATTTATCTGAAGTACAAAAAGTTCGAGATATGGAGAAGATACAAGCGTGTAATGAATCAGGTATTTGTCTTGTACCTATACCATACTGGTGGCGTGGTGATGACGAATCGATTGCAGCTACTATAAAACATCATAAACCTGAAATTGACTTGAACGTGTCTCATAACGTTATACCTCTTTTAGAAAGCGATATTCATTTACATGAAACGCGACAAGGGCACACAGGTTCGTATTGATAAAGTCTTCCATTTTCACTAACCTCTGGTTTTTTACATACAGGCCAAACGCTTATGGGTCCACGTCAAGTATTACTGCATTGCTAAATGGAACACTCACGTAAATCAACACGGGCTTATTCATACTCGCAACGTCTTCCGGATAATAGGGCCCTTGCGGGTATGGAAGTTACACATACAGGTTGGCTAACAAAGAAAACAACGTCTGCTGTTAATTCTCAAACTGCACGGTATTTTGTTTTGCGCGGCTCGACGTTATCTTTCTATAAAAGCGATAAGGTGCTTATTTAAAGCGTATATTATAATTAAATTAAAAATCACGTGATCAACAAGTTTTATACTGCAAAATTTTACTCTTTTTGATTAATACGTATGTTAACTATTGTAATTGTTTAGGATATTGCTTCAAAGAGCCGTGGCGATATTGATCTTAAACATGGTATTTATTTTTACATATTTTACACAATTTGAAGCTAATGATGTGCGTATTAGCTCTAGTAAAGGAAGAGCAGACAGAAGGACGGTTTGCTATTACTATTATTACATTACTTCGTAAATGGACGTTAAAAGCACCTGATAAAGATCAATATGATACTTGGTTGAAGCACCTTGAGGCTGTATCTAAAAAAAACGGGCTTAATGGCGCTAGCGTTGATGTTGGTGTTATTCATAAAGAACATGCTGAATTGAAAGAAAAACTTGTAGAGATGACTAGTTTATTTGCACAATTGGAAAGAGAGAATGAAAAAATGTTTAGTACGCCATAAAAAGAAGAAATGAATTCAAAAAAAAAACTTTTCTGTGTTTTTGGCTGTTCTCTAAGTAACCAATAGAGACTGCGTTCAATGATCTTCAAGAAGCTCTTGCTAGTAAACAAAATGCTCTAGCTGATGCAGATAAGAAAAATGCAAAATTACAGAAGCGTGTCAGTGCTCTTGAAGGTAAGATTTTATCTTTTTTTTCTTTTATTGTTTTGTGATTACTGGTGTTCATACTGGCACTTAGTGTCCACATTTATTTGCAGATAATGTTCGCTAAACATTATATCCTGTTTGATTTATTAAGCCTCACTTTTTTACTAGCTGAAGTACAGGAGCTACGGAGTCAATTAGAAAACAAATAAACGTTAACTAATTCACGTGATTTTTGTTTAATTAACGGACCCAAAATCTCTAACGTTGCGAAAACTCGCATCTTTTCTATCCATGACAATTTTTTGCCTGTACGTAGGATCTTATCAAACATGGCCATGTTAACTTATTGAGTACACAAACTATATACGGAACCAAAAAAGCTTTTTCTTTTGCAACTCTACACCTTTGTTTGAATAGTTTTTGTACCAACTTTGATGCTGTATGTATACACATGTTTATTACGAGTTGGGAATTTTTGATAGTTTTTGTTGACGACAACTCTTGTGGTTTTTCCGGTTTGTTGAATAAAACTTAATAAATGAAAGTTGTTTACCACGGTTGACCTCCCTATCTATCGCGTTCTCACATTCTCACACGGACTAACAACACTGTTGCAACGTTTCTCTAAGGGTCAGTGGTAACCATGTCTGATGCAGACGTCCCTATTCTCAGTGGTAGCCAGAATTCGGCGCCAACTACTGAAGAAAGCGGTGATATTGAAATGCAAGTGAGAACACTCGAATCCAAAACGTCAAAAAAACGAAATAAGAAAAAGTCTGAACAAAACGCTCCAATACACACTGTAAACGCATCAACAAGTGATGATGATGAAAAAGAAACAATAGACGTAAACGTAAGACTCAGTTTTGATTGTATTTCTTTATTTGTTCAAAGCTCCCCTTATTGGTGCCAAAGCAACACCACGAAAACATATTAACGCGTGATACACGTGTGATTCGTTTATTAGTCATAAGAGATTTTTTCGGCCACAAAACTAATAAAACGCCTAGGGTGATACTATTGTGCAAATAAACGAGGATTACTTATCATTAACTGGCGCTGGAGTAGCCATAGACAATATAAGCTATGATTCTGTCCATTCTGTTTCAGGTGATGATTGTATTGCTTAGTACTAGGCGCTAATTCACATTTAGGCGGTTTTTGTACAAAAGGGATTGTTAGAAGAAGGTACGACGAAGATTTTTGCATTTTTTTCTTCCGTTTCTCAAAGTTCGTGGGAATTGAACTCCACTTGCGTTGACTAGCTTGATTTTTCGTCTGTTACCTCTAAAATATTTGTGTGTAATATGATCATTGTGTTACGATGCAACAGAAGGGAGTATCAAGCTCTACAAGCATGGTTTTCCGTCGAAAACATTTTTGGTCTTAGTCACGTTTTATGAAAATTAACTTATTGAGATTAGTACACTTCGTAATGTCACTATGGTACTTCAAGTAGGAGAAATGACAGCTTTGCTTGGAGGTCCTAAGAGTGGAAAAACTAGTTTGTTCGACATAATCGCTAATACTCGTCCTCAAGACACTACAGGTTTTCTAACAATACTTGGTGTGATTGTAGCTGATTTCATTAGGTGATGTACGCATTTACAACCCAACACCTCAATCTCAGAACCAGCATCGTGCATTCTCTTATGCACCACAAGGAAATCACCATAGACCCTTCCTTACAGTAAGAGAGACGCTGACGTTTGCTGCAACTTTGCAGGGTATTCCTCACGGTACCGTGAAGAGTTTGTTACGTGATACTGAGACTTGTACTAGATAAGGTTTCGACAACTGTTAAGTCTATTATGCAGATGCTACGTATTGATCATGCAGCTGATACTATTATCGGTGATGATTTCTATCGTGGTGTATCAGGTGGTGAGAAAAGACGTGTTACTATTGGTGTTGCACTTGCAAAAGAGCCTAATTTTTTCATGTTTGATGAACCTACAACTGGTACCTTGCTTTTAGCATCTTTTATACTAATAGGTTATGTCTTACTTACTCGCTTTTTCAAGGACTTGATGCAGCTGTAGCATATGAGCTTTCAGGATGTCTAAGAAGTTTGAGTTCAGATCAAGGAACGCCAATATTATGCACATTATTGCAACCTAGTCAACAAGTTCTGAAGCTATATGACAACTTGGTCATTCTCTCTGAAGTATGTCTTATACTGTATTTACTGTAAATGTGGTGATAATATATCTAAATTCTTTTATAGGGCGAGGTGGCTTACTGGGGTCCTGTTTCGGAGGCCATACAATATTTCCAACAATTAGGATACAACCGTCCAGCTGAATACAACGATGCTGAGTTCTTGTCTCAAGTTACTGATCATCCAGAGTTATTCGCAGATACCTCACCAACTGGTAAAGTTGGTGCAAGGAATAGAGAGGACTTTGTTAATGCCTATGATAGTAGCAAACTGAAAAAAAAGATGGTGAGTCACGGTTGTCGGCTTATTCTTTTTGAGTATATGTTTTTCTTGCTACTAACTTGTGTTGTAGCACAAGAGAAAAAAAAAGGTTAAAGAGCAAGCTAAAGATTCTAATGCCAGAGCTCATACTGAGAAGTATCCAGCATCTTATTTTACTCAGTATAAAATGCTTGTTTGGCGACGTATGAAAGAACTTATGTTAGATTGGATCAATGCTTCTCTTATGTTTGCATGTTACTTGGGTTAGTTTTTTAACAAGAGCTATCTAAAAAATGTTGTTAATCTTTTGTTTTAGGTATTGGTTTGTTCCTTGGTTTCTTCTTTTGGGATATCGGAACAGAACAAGCAGATATAGAAGTCAGGTAGTAAATTAACAAAAAACGTGATACTTGTTCTATGTTCTTACTTTGAAAGGTTCTCTGCATTCTTAATATTACTACTGATGGCAACATTCGTAACTGTAGCTTTTCATGATCCCATATTGCAGTACAGACCGTTGTTTTACTATGAGCGGAAACAGAGGTACAAAATCGTACTCATTTTGGATCAAAATCGCTAACTTTTTTAAAGGATGTATGGTGTTATCCCGTTCTACCTTAGCGAGTTTACATATCAAGCGTTACTTACCCTTTTGGACTCATTTTTAATGTCATGTCCTTTTTATTGGTTATCTGGGTTACAACGTGATGTAGGACGCTTCTTCTTTTTCTACTTATTGATATTTACATACCGTCTTGGTATTGGAGGTACTTACTCCTACAAAAGGACTTATACGCTTTATTAATACGTATAGCGACTCTAAAGGGTGTTATATACACTGTAGAGAAGGAAATATCTATACTCTTGTTTGCTGTAAGTGTCTAGCTTGTTTTTCCCACAACTGTCACTTTTTGATGTGTTTGTTAATATCCTATTTTTGTAGATGTGGATTTGGCCTGTGATGATGTTATTCGGTGGTTACCTTATCAATGAGGGCGCTGCCCCTGACTGGATCAACTGGGTCTTCTGGCTAAACCCTTGGTGAGTACTGAAGTTATCAATAAGTCACTAAATGTATTCACTGTTAAGGTTCTATGCACATGGTGCACTATCTATCAATGAATTTTCTGGCTTAACGTTGACTTGTGCAAGTGATGAGTTCATACCACCAAGTACAGTACCGCTTTTTAACGCAACTGCTGCTCAAGGTATAAACAGTTTTATTTTTACTTATAAATTAACACATTATCACAGGTGGATTTGAAGGCAATCAGTTATGTCCTTTTACAACAGGAGAACAAGTTCTTATCACGAAGAATATTGAAACTGAGGACAAGTATGTTTAGACTGCAGTTTTCTGTTGTATACAACCAAACTCACGTGCTTACTCTCTAAGGTATAAGTGGTACTGGTATGCTGCAGTATTAGGATATAGCTTGCTGTATAATGCTATAGTATACTTCATCATGAGGTTCTGGAAGGCTGAGAAGCATCATAAGCCTAAATTCGATCGTACAACAAAATACTATCATGCCGTTTATCTAAACTTTGGTTAGAGGAACTAGCACTTGAGAGAATTACAACCCAAGACACCATTGGAGGTGAATTATTCGATATTGATGGCGCTGCGTTATCTTGGACTTCTACGTCCTTGAAGATTCCTTCAGGAAGCAGAAAACTTATCATTGATGATGTCAGCGGTTACGTGAAGCCAGGCATGGTATTGGCACTCATGGTACTGTTGTTACAACAATTGTTACTTGAGCTAATTATTGTTAGGGTCCTTCTGGTGCTGGAAAGTCAACTATCATGGATATTTTAACTGAGCGTAAGACTTACGGTAAGATCTATGGAGACATTGAAGTAAACAGCGCTGGCAAGCCTCCAAATTTCAAACAAATTATTGGATATGTCGAGCAAGCTGACTTTGTATTTGAGAATCAAACAGTACGTTTATATCTCTGTGTGTTCATGAAAGATGATTATTTAATAATTTTATAGATTCTTGAGGCAGTACAGTTCTCTGCTCAAACTCGTCTTCCTGAGGATATGAGCGAAAAAGAGCGTGATAAGATTATTGATCAAGTTATGAGTTTATTGGAATTGACAAAGATTTCTGGTCAAGTTGTTGGTCATGAAGGTTCAGGATTGAGTAAAGAGGAGCTCAAACGAGTTGCTATTGCTGTAGAACTTGTGACAATGCCTAAAATCTTATTTGTTGATGAGCCAACATCAGGTACTGTTTTCGGAGTTTTTTCTTGTTTTAGCTTTGCTAATCTAATCTTGAATTAGGTCTTGACTCTTTTGGTGCTGAGCTTGTTATGAACGCAATATCGCGTATTGCCCAGAGCGGTTGTGCTGTAATTTGTGTCATTCATCAACCTTCAAGACGCATTTTTGAGCTGTGTACTGATATGTTACTCCTTAACCGTTGGGGAAAACAGATGTTCTTTGGAAAGATTGGAAATCGATCCAAACGTGTTATCAAGTACTTTAAAAACCTTGGATTCAACGTACGTCTTAACACGTGTATGATTAAGTGAGTTAAATATTACTTAAGTTTGGTAAAGACGAAAATCCAGCAGATGTTGTTTTAAACATTGCATCTGATATATACGCTGCTGAAAATGATACAGATTGTGTAGCAGAGTTTAAGCAATCGAAGGAGAGAAAAGATATGATTACAACGATTGGTGAGATCAAAAACGAGTTTCAACCTCTTCCTACAAATGTTCCTTGGTTTAAGTCAGGTTTTTGGCGCCAGCTTAAGGTACATGCCTTACACCGTTATCAATAGTAGTGTTGACAATCGCTTAGGCTTGTACCAAAAGATGGTGGCTTGCTCAAGCACGTGCCGGACATGAATTGTGGCTTGATTTTGCTCGATCAGTATCTCTAGGTATGCGATTAAAAGTCCTTTTTTCTCTTTGTTTAACACTTTTACTCAGGTATACTTATTGGTTTTATGTTTCTTAACATGGAAAGCAATCAAGCTGGTATACTACAACGCCTTACAGTACTCTTCTTCGCTATATTTTATGGTAACATTAAAGCGTAAGTCAAACTCAGGGACTTATTTCTTTTTTTAATCTATGATATAGTTACTCTGCTATGCCGCGTATATTTGAAGCTCGTCGTGTTTATTATCATGAACGTCGGAGTGAACAATATAATGTATTTGCTTTTACCCTAGCCATCCTTTTAACGGATCTTCCGTTAATCTTGTCTGAAACCTTCATATTTTTTTCAATACCTTATATACTCGCTGGATTGGGTGAAACTGCTGGAGATTACTTTTTCTTCCTACTTTGTGTAGTAGTGTATACATTGGCCTTATTTAATTTTGCACGCATGCTCGGTACGTCCAAAACAAGGAAAAAAAAAACCAAGTCAGGATTTTTTCTTATTTTTTTCTTGTCTTATTTATCTTATTATGGCTTTATTCACTTACACATTACGTTTTTAGGGTTTGCGATGCCTACTAACCAACTTGCCAATATTTTCTTTGCTGCTATGTTTACAGGATTTGCTTGTGTTTCTGGAATCTTTATTCCTTATGATGACCAACGTGTTTGGTTCTCTTGGATGTACTGGATATCATTCATTAGATACGGTTTTGAACCACTTGTTATAAACGAAATGCAAGGTCAAACATTCACATGTGATGCAAATGAATGTACGTAAACGTTTTATTGAATCAAAGCCAAAATATTTTTTATCTTGATCGTGGCTTGATCCTCTGGCTTGTTTATTAATGTTGCTTTAGTCTTTCAGCTTAACTTCACATCAACTGTTGATAATTCAAGTGTCTCACGATTGATTTGTCCTTTCACTAGTGGTGATGATGTTATAGAGTTTTATGACTTTGATAAAGATCTTTTATGGGTTGGTGTTGCTGCAAATCTTGCTTTCTTTGTAGTATACTTTACAGGTGGAAGTATACTCCTAAGATATGTTGATTGGACAAGAAGATAAAGAACAGCAAAGAATAAATAAAATGCATTCAGCCACTCACTGTGACAACATTGTTTTTGTTGTTTATAGATGTTAACAATCTGCTGAAACCATTCTGGTTGACGACCCTCTAACCAAGTACCATGAAATGGTGCCTTGCAGCGAGCTGTTGGTGGTGATGAGAAAAGCTCAGTTGAAAGACAATTTTTTGCATCTATTTCATGTACCAATAAGACTTTTTGTACACTCTTACGTGTAGCCAAAAAGACGTTTGCCAGGTGAAAACGCATACATAATTAACTGTCGGTTCCTCTTTTATGGAATGTGGTTTGAGCACGTGCGCCAATGTTCGGTATTCTGCAAAGTACTTTGTATTATACTACAATATTACATATTATTGAAATAAAGTTGACTTTTTAGCCTTTGCCCGTTTTGTAATAGAAAGGTAGATGTCATTTTCCAGAGGTTACGACGTCTTCCTTCTCAACAGTGGATTTATTATGGTCTGAGATTAGTTATGTTCAAAAACAAGAAAGTTCGCTTGGTTATAGCTACTATTGCCTTTCTGGTCCTTTTACAAGTCATTGAAATGCATTTGGGAGGGCCAGGAGCGTTTATGATGGATAGCATACAAACGAGCCGTGTACGGCCTAAAGGGGATATCCTTATCGTTGTGATTACAACTAAAAAGTACGCAATGCGTCTGCAAGTGTTTCAAGCGTAAAAGACGAACGTCTAACGGTTTTTTTTAAATCAAGCTTCATCGAGCGTAGATTTAGTACTATTGCAAAGACTTGGTATCGTACATGGCCTGATGGAGATGCTGTGTTCATCGGGTATGAAGAAAGGTTTTTTTCGAACAAAAGAAAATACACGTTTCACGTGACAAAATATGACTTTTTATTAGTGACGGTCCTGTTAAAATACAAGGTATAGGTGATAACTATGTAGTCGTACATGATGGTCCTAAGAAGTGGTACGTCAGTTTTGTATGTGATAAGGTACAAGCTCACTTTTTTTCTGAGAACTAGTTCTGCACTAAAAATCGACCTTTGTTGCAAATTAGTTGGTATTTACAATGAGTTTGAAACGAATCCGAGATTCGCTAAATAGTATGTAAAATGTGAATACTTCGATCTCTTGGAGCATCTACTTTTCGTCTGTTGTAAAAGCAACTTACACTTATGTTTAGTAATTGGATCTCACGCATTGTTGATGACACTTGGATCCATACTGAAAATATACAAGACTTCTTAGCGTCAAAAGATCCAAAGGAAAAACACTGGATAGGTTAGTATCATAGAAGCTCAGGGTTTTCAGTAATTTTGTTTGTAGGTAAAGTAAATTATTTTATTAAAGATGCTGGCGGATTTGAATCAGTGACGCCTCCACTTACCGATCATGGAACATACTTTGATGGAGGTGCAGGTAATCCATAAATGTCTATATAAACCTTTTATGTATACTAATTATAAAATAAGGCTGGATAGCCAGTAGAGCGAGTATCGTTGAGTTCAATAAAAACAAAAATACATTTATAAACTTTTGCAAAAAGCATTCCTTTGATGATGTTGCAATAGGTGCGTACCACTCTGTACGAATTATAGATTTACTGATTATACACTTAAAAGGAGAGTACCTCACAGCTATGAAATCAAACGTAACTGACCTGGGTATGATGTCAAAGAAGCCTGGCGAAAGAGCCTTTAACATGTTGGAGTTTACTACAGAACTTTACGATAACAAAAACTCGTACTGCAAGGTAAGAAAGATACCAATGCAGTATCATGTAAAAATACAGTATATGGAAGATTATGATAAAATATTACGTAACAAAAAATACGATAAGTACTGCGCTTTGCGTGGCTTGTAAAAACAAAGAAAAAAAAAGATTCAAAAAAAAAAGGAAAAAAATAAAATACTTTATTTGCTCTAAGCCAGTCTAAACTACCAGACTCATATTACACCATAGTCATCACTTAAAGCACATTTATCAACTTAAACCAGTACGAGAAATGGTGACATTGCTTGAAAACAGTTGATTGTCGGACTTTGTAACGACAAGAACAGTCATCATACAATGGTATTCTACAAGTAAAGTGTTTTTTCACCTTCTTATTCCGTAGGTTGCGGCCAAAAAAAGTAGAATTTTTGTAGTTTTTTTGTAGAAACCCGCAACTTAGACGCTATCGGATACTGCTTAATTGTTTTCTGTCTTTATTGAACGCAACAACATCTGATGATCACCACGAAAGCGACATTAGTATTAATAGTTGTTTTAAGCATAATCCAGCAAGCACAGTGTCTAAGTACGCCATAATACGAAAACAAACGGAAAGAGTTAACAACACAAAATCCTTACACACTGTAGCAAACGGAGATACAGCATACGCATTTTTCAAACAACGCAGTAGTAGTGTTAACAACTTTGAAGAAATTGCATTCACTACAGGAGGTAATGGGACTCTACCATACATAGATGTAGGCGGAGTAAGTTGGCAACATGATCATAAAAATATCCTAACTGTTTTGCTAGTCTTCACTGTCTTAGGAGGCCGGCTTAACTGCCCGGTGAATGCAGCTTCTCTTCAGCACATCTTTTATTTTACACCTTTAGGTTATCTCTACACTCTCCAGAGCCCTTTACGCCCATGACGGGCCCAAAGCACTCCTGCGCACACAGTTTAATGCTATAGCTCTGTTTGACATGCTAAAGTACTTTTAGTCACACCCCTGGCCTTTCTTTTGTATTTTGTTGGTAATCTGATTTAATTCTCTATTCTGCTTTTACACGCTAAAATCAACTACACTAACTCGATTTTACCTTTCTCACCGCTTTTTAGCAACAAACTAACTTCCTAATGGAACACCTCGCTATTTCTACATCTACGGCCATTGAACATGCTTGTAACTCAAACATTATTAGCAGGTAATGAAACTAGATGCCAATGAAGATAGCAAGGTCAGATTTTTTTATGAATTTTTTTTTTTTTTTTTTTGGTACACTTCCTTTTCGTATAATCACGTGTGCAATGAATATGTTTCCACAAGTGTAGATAGCTTTGCTATGAGGAACATTTCTTTTTTAGCTGGGACTGGACCATTTCTATATGCACTTGAGCAATACAGTAATTAAACGGATAGCAACAAATTGTCCATGAAAACGTTAACCTCAAAACCATAATCAAATTGCTGACCATTAATAGAACATACGCATATGCCGGACGACAAGGTTGGTTAAAAAAAAAAATGGGCAAAAGAAAAGATATTGGTATGTAAACTTTTGGAGATTTATTTTTACTTTAGTTTTATTTTCATCTGTACGATTGGTTCTGTTCCATGACATGATGTCCTCCTGTAACTTTCTGTACACGCATGTCAATCTGTAAGTCGTCTTCCATGTAAACCCCCCTATATGTAATAAAGTAGGCGCTAGCGCGCTGCCTCTTGTTCTAAAAAAAAAAAAGTCTTCACTGTCTTATTTCATTATTACACAACTTTCATTTTCAATTACCGAAACACAAGTAACCATCACCTTTTCAGACGCAGCGTCGGGGTGTATAGCTCAAATGGGAAGTTCTTGCCCTTTCTCAGCACAAACAGTTGGTGCAACATTTGTTACGCCACAATCTACAATGCTATCAAGTACGAAAACTTTAAAACCAAAATCACCAATCAATCGAAATATGCTTATGTGAACTTCCAGACATGACATTGGTAACAAACACATGGATAGCAGATCCAAGTATAGTATTCGATGACACTTCTTTTACGTATGCCAGTGATATTAAATGTAGTTCTAATATCAATAGGATAACCATCCCAGGTGCGTCCTACACAACTGCAAAAACATGGAGGGTTGTATATGAAGTCACGTCAGTGCCTACACTAGCACCTTCAACAGCATCGCCAACAACCACACCTCCTACAACGATAGCACCAACTGCAATACCCTCGACAACACCGCCAACAACATTACCTACAACGATACCTCCTCCCGCAGCAGCACCTTCAACAGTGTCACCAAGTGTACCCACAACCACATTACCAGCGGCTATAATGCCTACCATGGCAACATCTGTTTCGCCTACAATCGCCACACCTACTACAGAAACGCCTACAGTACCCACAACAAGCGCTCCAAACTCAATTTCTTCAACAGCTCCTGTTGATTCACCCACAACAAACTCACCAAGTGAAACATCAGCATTGTCGGCATCTTTTCACATGTACAGTTTCATTTACACGCTATTGCCAATCGCAATATCAATAATTGTGATTTAATGCATAAAGTGTTTCGGATAATTGTAAGTAGGCGAGAAATTAAAAAATACACTTGTACAATAAATATAATTCCAACAGGAAATCAGTTCCATTGAAATATGAGTGTGAGTAATGTAAAGAGGTACCTACCTGGCCAGGATTGTCTTTACTTGTTAAATAATAAACGGTGTAACTCTTGTTTGAGGTTTAAATTATGTTTATTAAGTTATTCAAGTTACAAGCTTTTATGTTCACCCGGGGGCCGCAAAGGCCGCAAGTTCACCTGGGATACAAGGGCCGCAAGGTGGAGGGTCTTGATGACATGATCATCATCAAGGACAGTAAGGTTCACTGAAGTGACTTCCTTACAGTACTGTGATTATTTGTGGCTGTACTAAGGGAAGAACTTGCAACAAAATAGGCAAGCTGGTATTTCGAGAAATGTAATAAAAACAGCTCTTCATATTTTTATCACAAGTCATACCTTACCAAAAGAACCTGATTAAACCTGGAGACCCATTCAGGAGATTCTGATAACTCTCAAACACATGATTCTTCCAGAAACAAAAGGGATTTCAAGTACTGAACTTCTTAGAAATGTTGTCATTTTTTTTTCATTCAAAACGAACTGAAACAAAACAGTATTCTTTAAACTTTAATTCACTTTGGCAACGAAATGCAAAATAACCACGTGACAAAACCAGTAATGGCTAAAATTAACAAGGAAATGCAAACTATTTTTTCAAGCAACAAGTGTCATAACAACAAACTACTTTCTTACATGCTATTGTTTATGTTGACGCTCTGTACATTCTATTGAGATCCCATTATTAACTACTGTCGGGAGGAAGGCTCTTACAATTGCCACCAGACCCACAATCGCAATAAAAACTAGAAAACAGTCTTAGGAACAAGTAACAAAAATCAAATTAAAGTAAAACCCAAGACGTACTTGGTTGTCATCGGAGCTGACAAAGAATGACCTTTATGACAACTCAATGCACATCCTTCACAACAACCTTCGGTGTCCATTAAACCACAAGTAAAGCAATGAAACCTAAACAAAGGCTGTCAACAATACTGCTCCACAAATCCAAAAAAAAGTTTCAAACGTTTACCATTTCTGAACCGCAAACACTTTTCCAGTAACTGAGTATGTGCATGTCTTATTTTCTACAGCTTGTTTTATTCTATCTTGCACACTAGACTTATTTTCTACGCAATCATATTAGACAAATTGGATGTCCAAACATGCGTACCCATCATTGCAGTTCCAGTCAAACTCTCGACTACTGCTGCAAGTTGCTGCTCTCCCAAAGGTTCATCAGCTGTTGGATCGTCCATATGATCAAATATCCACTGCAAGGCGAGTTGTGTATTCAATCTGAACTGTGTTAGTGTCCAATAAGTCGAAGTACTTCAAATCAACTAGAATTACACTTACTGGTTAAGCAAAAGTGCTTTTTTAGCACGCTCGATTGGAAATCCCATTTCTACTATCTGTCTAAGGTTTTCCTCGACTTGTGGGAATATCTGGGCGAACTACGGAGATGTGAATAAAATTGAATAGAGTACATTTGAAGTTGTAGAGAAACTCAGTTGTATCTAATTTCAGGTTTCAAGCGTTCGTACCAGTGCGCTGTGGTCAACTGGGCCTGGTGCTTGTGCTGGAGGAGTAGAATTCGTTGGTTCGCTAGTTATTGGTGTATCGATACTCATAGGCACCTGCAGATGGGTTTAATACGCGATAAAAAACTTTTAACGTGTCGTACGGGTGTTGGTTCCTTCACAGGCTTCCTCGCATTCAACTATACGTGGTGAGCGACTACAATTTCAAGGTTGTTAACGTACATTGTAAATAACAAACAATTCATCGCTGTCTTGTAAATGGGCAACAGATGCGTCGTTTTGGAGTACAGCGCCCTGGTAAATTATTTTGGCGTCATCTGGGACATAAAGCCCTAATTCCTTGCGCATTAGCGCTACTATATGCTCTTTCGTTTGCTTTGCCTGTCTTTGTTAATAGTAACGTTTTAAAACAAACCATGTACATTTGCTTGAGCATTTATGTTAGTAAATATCCTCCTCGTTCGCGGAGAGCGAACAGCAACTTTAACTGTGGACTGCATTTCAACAAACTGATAATTGGTTAAGCGCTGAGAATTTAAGACTTTCAACTTGACAAGTCGCAAATACGCACCGCTGGGTGACATTACGCATTGAAACGACTTTGTACAATAAAATACTCACAACCAACGTGCTATGTCCTATTATTCTAACCAAGACGAACATTTAAACTACCAAGGAAGTACTGGTGACCCTCAGAGCTACAGAAGCAATGCAAGGTAAGTACACCTCAAATAGACAGATCCCATAAATGGTTGCATACTTCGCCTAACGGGCGCGTACATGTCAAAAATAGCGTCCTTGCACTATCTGTGTTTAGTTGTTGATCATTTTGTAGTGACTACCTAGCAGTTTCTGAGGCGTCATCGCAAGGTATGTAGTACTTCTCTATGCAAATGCTACCTTTGTTTGTATTTTTAAAGCCTTACCCAACAATAGGTGGTGAACGCAAGTTTTCCAAGGTGCTCAAAATACACCTAACTGATGGTCAATCGAGTATGTTCGTTAGACCCGAACAAACATTGGAACAAGTACTAAAAAAGCTATGTGGTAAGAGAAACGGTCTTACAATAGAAGATTACATCCCACAGGTGCGTCTACAGCTAAAATACTTATTTTCCATAAAACTGAGGACAGACAGCGAATTTAGTGTGTCAAAAATTACCATTTACGCTATTAGAACTTCTCTGGCGTGGAACTAGATATTAATTCTCGCCTGGGCGATTTATGTATTTCAGAAATGAATTTCCGAGTTAAGAGACGTACGAAAACCGCGCTAGTCTGTTTTTTAACCTCGAACACATAGCTGTACAATCTACACCGCGTAGAGAATCAATTGCAAGTCAAGCAAGTCAGCCAACGCAACCAGCTCAACCAACAAGCGCAAGAGCACCAGTAGTAGCGCCAATAGCTAAAAGTAATCCTTTATTTTTGTAATTCCAAAAACCGAAAAGAAAACTTACTTTTTTTTGTAGTAGCTAAACGTGTCAAATGTCATACAGCTTTTGAGCCAGAAGGTGATACTGAGGTTCAAATAAAGCCTGGAGATGTAATAGACATCATCAAAGAAGCAGATTCTGGTTGGTGGAAAGGAGTCAATACCCGTAGCGGCGAAGAAGGTAGGCGCTTGTAGCAGAGTTTCCATTTTTTAATTGTTTTTTTTCAAAAAAGGTTGGTTTCCACCAGCGTATGTCACAGAAATAAAAGAAGAACCAAAGAAACCATTAGGCGTTGTAACAGCACCAAGAGGTATACATTTATAGTCAATTTCCATTACTTATTTGGTTTTTGTAGATTTGCAACAGTCGGCTGGATTTTTCGCGAAAGGACCTAGTCCTAAGAAAACACCAAGTTTAATGCCACCAAAGCAACCTAGGTACATGACCATGAGGAGAAGGAGTGTTGTTTAAATCTAACCTGAGTTAGCCTTGGTATTCAAACTGCGCCACACGCTGCAAAACCTGCGCCTGCGCCTGCATCATCTGGATCAATTTATGGTGCATTTCCACCTTCCACATCTACTTCTGGTCGAAAGTTTGCCACTCCACCAAAATTTGCTCCTCCAAAGGCACCTATGGTGCGGTACAACTCCCAGAGCAATGTTCGCGCTGGCGCCGGTAAAGTGACCTTTCATCCGAGGTAATAGCTTGAATACTTTGTCGTTCGAAAACTAACTACCCTTTCAGCACGCAAAAGCGACCACAAGTGGCCGCTGCACCTGATCATAAATTTAACAAAGGGTACAGCGTGGGAGCAGCACCATCGACATACGGTGCTATACCTAGAGAAAAGCCTTTTTCGCGGCCTGAGCCTGTAGCTAAAGCTGCACCTACTACATCAGGATATGGAAGTATTCCAAGCTCATCTACATCGCCTGTACCTGCAAAACGTCCTGTACCTACTAGCTTCCAAGGACCTTCAGTACAAGCAGAGTTTAACAAACCAAACCCTAAACAAGCGCCATCATCTTATGGGTACATTTGGTTTTATTTGCTTCCTCTTTTTTCTTGTAGACTTCTATTTCTTACGTTGTGATTTAGTGCGTTTCCTGTTCGTCAAGGGTCAGCTAAAGTACCTACGTCATTCAACCCTCCTAGTGACAAAGCACCAGCAAAGAAAGCTTTCAACCCAGCAGCTAAGAAGAATGGTTTTGGACCAAAGAAAAATGGTTTGCGTGTTTTTCCAAAAAGGACTATCCCTAGTTTTGGTGGCGGCAGAAAGCGACCTGTTTCATCGTATGGAGCATTCCCTGCTACCCGACCAGCCAAGAGACCGGCTGCTATACCTCCAAAGAAGCGTATAATGGCCAAAAGACCTATCCCTCGAGAATTTTCGCCCGGAAGAAAGATAAACCCTGTCTCTCCTCCAGTAGTGTCTAAGCCTGCTGTTGATGTCAGTGTCCAGGCAAATGTTACTGCGCCACCATCTGGCATCCCTCGAAAACCTAGTGGTCGTCCAACATCACCAAACATGCCACCACCAACACAATACACATCTGCTCCAACAAGACCTCCAGCACAGCCTTCTCCTGCTCCTGCTCCTGCTCCTCAGGTGGTAGCACCCACTGCAACCGTTACTGCACCTCAGGTGAGTACTATAGGCAATGCTGAAGTGCGTTTGCCTGGAGACAATTATGATGCCTTCCCAAGTATGGACGCTAATGTCCAAGTTGAGGCTAGTGCTCCTCAAGTTGCTGTTTCAGTCGCTGTTCAAGAACCACAACGTCCAGTTACCCCACCACCTCCTGCACGACCTACTGTTGATGAAATAGATGTTGGGGAGCTTGTCGAGGTTATGGATACACCTAAACCATCAGTATATGATGCAATGTTCGCTGGTATTAAGCTAGAGCTCATAAAGAAGGATGAAATGATTTTCACTCTTCAACAGAAAATTAGAGATTTACAAGATCATATATTGAGCTTGCAAGCATCGTAGTGTTTTTTTAACTATGATTTTCAATACACGTGTAAAATGTACAATAGAAACCTACAAAAAAAAATGTTGTTAGTTTTTTAGCTGAAGCGATCCCAAGGGCTTTGTTGACTCTCTTGTTTTTTACTGTAGAGGTGTAACTTTATGTTGTATACTAAATTTGGATGTTTTGCGGAACTACTAAAAAGGTGAGTATAAAAAAACGTGACAAATAAACAACAAAAATTGAATTCAATTAGAATTATATTGTGTTTCATGCAACAAGGCTGTTACAAACATGGCCTAGAGAACTCTCGGAAGTAGCATTAGCCCTTTGACAAGTGCAACAAAGCATACCAACATTACACTCTAACAGCAGTACTGTTGCGAACAAGTCACAATGCCCACTAAATTGTCAGCAAACAAACAGTGCGGGTTTTTTTGAGCACCGAAATAAAATCTATTTTCAGTACAAGTATTTTTTTATTTACATCGTTGTTAGTTTTTATGAGCTTGGATAACTCTACCCCATGTTCAAGAGCCCACTCCTCAAACACTGTACAAAACAGCTTCTCGGAAACGTCTTCGTTAGGGTCAATCATGCAAGCTTCTGGTTTATGGTCTTGTTGGTGGTAAGAGTCACCTACCTTTCTTTTAGTCTTTTGGCTTTGTTTGTGCATACTGGAACCGTTTTCTTCGTTTTTTGCCTCGCAGTTTTGAATTCCTGCGTTCCTGCCTTTCCTCTACACGTCCTGCTTTTTGTCTTGTTTGCGTGCTTTGGCTTCTTAGCAACGTTCTGATTTGTCTCTTCGCCTGTCTCGCTCGTTTCAAATTCCATAATGTTACAATGAGCTTGTGTGCTGTATACCGATTCTGCATCACCAAACAGACTATTTGTGGCGTGGCAGTGGAACTGCTTCCCGGCTAATTTTGGTGCTCTTCTTATCCGTTTTTTGTCGCCTGAATAGAGCTCGGCTGAGTGATCATGTGATAATTGACATGTTTTGTTATCTTGAGGTTGTTTCGCAATTGTTGTAAGTAACCTACATGCATGTTAAGTCAGTAACCTCGTTGAACACAGTGCTTGCTCTGGCATGGACGTTAGTATCTTAATCTTTGAGGACGGCATTTTTGGGTAGCTGGCACAGAAAGATTGCCATAGTAAATGAGCACACTAAACCGCGAAGAAAGTCGGTAAACGGTACGATCACGTTTTTTCAAACCAAAAAAGGCAAGCAATAAAGATCAAAACGTCACAAATGCTATAACGCACTTTTGTTATAAAATCAATAGTGTTTTTGAGCGACAAACAGCTAAAAGAAGCTGTAACACAGAGACCATCCTTTTTTTGGATCAAAACAACCCTGAACCGCCATGATTTTTTACAGAACACATGCGTTTAATACGGTTAGCTTCTTGTGTATTTTTTGTGGTGTTGAATTGCAGTACGTAACGAATTCATCTAAAAAAGAAATTTACAAAGCCGAAGCCTATGCCTGGTGTGTTCGAAGTAACGACACACATGCCGCCAATTTTGTCAAAAAAAGAGCAAGTGTTCGCACCATTTTCATTTTTTTTCCGCTGGTTTCTCCATCCAATTGTATACAATTCAGATAGTAATAGCAATGCTTTCAGCAAGGTACATTTGCAGATTTCCAAACAATAAACGCTCATGTGCGTTCTCTACGCATCAAAGAAGTATAAAACCAATAGCGCAACGCCAAAGCGTATTGAGACGCCAGGTAAACGTGAATAAAGAAAAAAAAACGCACACGGCCCTTTACACTGCAAAGAGCTATTTAATCTACTTTTACTACAAGCCTAACCGCATCACGGTATTTGCGGTAAAACTGACGGGCTGTCGTAGAAATTTGGTCGTATTTCGGATATATTTGCTAGAACCTATTCAACAACGCAACAAATGAGCACAGAAACACTAAAATTATATAACTCTGACTTCTGTCCTTTTGGACAAAGGGTACAACATGATTTAACAGTCAACTTCTAATATTAAGTGTTCAGGCATGGATCGCAGCCATAGAGCTTGGTATACCGTTTAAAACTCAACACGTTAATTTTTTGGATAAAGGGCGTGAGGACACTAAAGAATTCCTTGCTGTATCACCTAGCGGTACTGTACGTCTTTTAAAGCAAGTTACACAAAGAAAAAAAAATTCGTTATCAATCGTTGGTCTTTTTTTATGGATGAAAACTTCGTTTGTTGAGTACTACCCTTAGGTTCCTGCTGGTATTTACAAGGGTAACGAAGTTTATGACTCGTTAAACATGATTGAATACCTGCAAAATGCGTTTGGTGGTGATGTTAAACTATTCCCTGAAGACCCTTATGAAGGCTTTAAAGCACGTGCTATGTTAGAGAAACATGGTAAATACGTAGGAGCTTTTTATCAATTTTTGATGGCTCAGGTATGTCACTTCTCCATGTGTTTTTTCCAAGCTCACAAACAGAACAGGGAGATGATATTCCAGCAAAAAAGAGGCGTATGTTGCGTGCTTGAAGGCTCTAAATGAAGATATTGTTGGTCCGTACTTTATGGGCAAAGACTTTACTATTCTTGATGTTGTACGTTATCTTTTGGAATTTCAACAGAACTCATTGGTTTTTGTTATTCCTATTTTTTTCCTTCTAATTTACTCCAATAGGCTTTTATTCCTTTCAACGAGCGCGCTGAGATTCTTTTACCGCACTACAAAAACTTCGAAACGCCTAGCGAGCTTACAAACTTTTTAAAATGGGTAGAAACAGTCAAACAACGCGAATCGTACAAGGTACTACTAACTCTTTGATATCACGTGGACAACCTCATTAAGTTTTCGAGTTTAACTTCAATAGTAACCCGCTATTTAGGTATCCGCTGCTGATAGAGTCAAAGGAAGCATAGAGGCACTACCAGAGGACTGGGCTCACATCACTGATAGAACTGAATATATTAGAACAGTGTTCGTCCTTTTTTTAACTTCCAAGCCATCACAATTCTAATTTCATGTAGATACGCTGGATACGCATCAGGTGATGGTCCGGGAAAGTTCAGAAAAGCTTACCAAGAGCGCATGAACGAAAAGCGCGCAAACGCCAAAAAATAGATTGTTGAGATAATCTAGAACAAGTGTTAAATAAATTTTGATTAAAAAGTTCGACACCAAAAGATACAAGTACTAGCTCGTATTAAATGCTGCGCCACTAAATTTGCCAAGTATACATTTCTTTCATTTAAAAACCAGCGTGTGATGACTTCGTTTATTGTGGCGCTCTGAAATCTAAACCTTACGGGTGAGGTAGATTGATAAAAAATGTAATTCTACGATTATTAGCTATCAATGGTAAGTTGCAAATCTTGTTTCACATTTCACGTGACTGTATTCTATTGCAAAATGTCAATTGTAAACAACACTGTATACCACTTTACAGCCACTCGGTGCTGTTTGATGGCATTTGTTTGCAAACAAACCAAAAATGACTACGCTACTACGAATTGTTAAAGCCAGATTTCTGTGGTGCAGAGCATTACTCCAGAAACCTACAAAAACGAGGGTGTTCACTATCGTCAGGTCCACTACTTACGCCCAGTTTATGCATGAATAGCGCTAAGTAAGTGTAATAACACCATTGCGAGTATTTTCAGCAAGTAGAAATGCAATACCTTTGCTTGAAAATCATTTCCTGGCTTTTTTCGATACGAATGCTACTGTACCAGCGTTTTTTTAAGTTTTGACAGACTTGAAACGGCTAAAATACGATTTTGTCGAGCGAGGTTCGCTATAACACCTAGGGCTACTGTACGTATTAACAGCGCACAGCGGGTGGTTTCTGTACTTAATGGTAAAATAAAGCGGCTTAAAATTCGAACAGTAAACTTGGATTTTTAGTGAGCCAATACCATGTTAGTGAGAACCACATGTCGTCTCGTACAAGTACAAACTGGTGTTAGTACTACCAGAACACAGGTAAATACGCACTTGGCGATTATATACTTACGTTGTAGACTCGCTTTGCTTCAGAGCGAGTGGACGTAGCCCAAAGAACACCTGAAGAGCGCGCTGAGAAGCGCCTTTCAAGAAATCTCTGGTTTGGACGTGGAAAGAGCCAAACAGGCGTACTTCCACTTGAGGATCAGGTAGCCGAACTCCCACCAACAGGGAAGCCACTTAAAAGACCTGGCGTATCATCCTTCACTCTTGAAAATGGTCTACGAGTTATTACCACAGACATGCCTGTACCTGGAGTTTCTATTAGTTTGTTTAAACAATTGGGTCCTCGCTTCGAAACAAGCAAGTCTTTTGGCTCAAGCCACTATCTCAAACATCTGTATTTGAGGGTACGTTTAATGATATTTCTCTACGCCATGCTCAAATATTCGTACTTCGTATGTATTTTAGCGTATCCTTACTTTGTTTGTGTAGGATAATGGCTGGCGCTTTAATATTGAAACAGCACGTCACTTGGAGGTCGCTGGCGCTGATATGACTGTTTCCTACGACAGAGAGCACTTTCACCACCAATTTAAAGGTGTCAACAAAAACTCTGTAAAAGAATTGGGTATGGAGTTCGTAAGGTAAGATATACACGAATTGGGCGCACCGCGGTTCTTTTTTCCGAGCCGCATTATTCTTTTTACCCTTACACTGCCTAACACTTATCGAAGAAATACCTGGGCACCTGGTATTCAAAATTGGGACGCAAACGAGTCCCGTAAGCTCATTAGAGAAGAAGTCGCAAGCGCAAGTTCAGACCCTCAACACGTTGTAATCGACGCTGTACACGCGTAAGCATACCCGAAAATAATTATTCAACGCATTTTGATCAAAATAACCGCGCATTGGAGCTGATTTCGTTTTTAGCAAAGCTTTCGGTTCTAATACCTTAGGTAATGGTTTGTACTGTCCTAACTACAAAATTACCAACACCAATGATGATGTCGTATACGAGTACCTCCACGGCATGCAATCCCCAGAGCGTATGGTCCTTGTAACTTCTTGCTACGATCTTGAGAAAGCAAAAGAAATGGCAAACACTTTCTATAACATGCCAAAATGCGACACTGTTGCACCTGCACCTGCTAAGTACCTTGGTGGTGAAGAAGAAGTCATTCCTGGTGACTACAACAGCACACATGCTGCTATTGTATGGTCTGGAGAGGTGCGTACACAGGATATTTTGTTCATTGTTTTTTTTGGTTTGCGTTAGTTTTTTGTATAAATATTGTTTTGTCCTCTGTGCGGGTTTCTAATGATTGTAGACTGTTTCATCTAAGGATGCTGTTGCTCAAACCGTTCTCGCTGCTGTTCTCGGCCAATACGGACCAGTACGATAAAGAAATACGCTAAAAAACCGAATATTAATAATTTTTGTTTAGCTCAGCTGGGAAAACTCTGTTGGATCCGGTGTTTCTGGTCGTATGCACAAATTAATTAAATCTGATGATGCTATTATCCGCGGTAAGGTTCTTAACCTTCCTTACTCTGATGGTACGTTGTAAATTGCGTCTTCGCGTTTGTCTGTTGCTGACGTTTGTTTAGCTGGTCTATTCGGTCTCGTTGCTGAAGGAGCAGATGGTACTGCCAACGAACTTGTTGTACGTATTTTTTCAAAGTGTTTGTGCGATTAGAGCTTGTTTTTGACGCTTTTTAGGACAAATTGGTCGCTCAAGCTACCGGTCTCAAATCCGTTACAGAAAAAGAACTTGCTACCGCAAAGGGTGTAGCCAAGGGCCGTGCAGTCGCTGCTTTGGATGACCCTGCAGAGTTCACCAAATTCCTTGGCGAACAAGCCTTGTACAACGCTGTTAACTTGACACCTCAAGAATACGTCAAGGCTGTTGATGCCGTCACACTCGCTGATGTAAACCGCGTTTCCAAAAAGATTTTTAGCTCCAAACCAACAGTTGCCGTTTCAGGTACGCTACACAAAGAACTATTAAAAGACGTCATTTTCTTACTCTTCTGCTTTTAGGAAATGTCGAAAACTACACCAAACATTTTTAGATGATTTAGTTTGACAACTTCGTGGGTATTCATTGCACCAACTTTTTGTCTGTAAGTGACATGTAAAAAAGTATTAAACCAAAGACAGGACGCGGTAATAACATAATTTTTCGTGTGTGTTGTAATGTTATGATTTGTTTTCTTTGGTAAAAGAATGGTTGATAATGGAGGGAAATTTGAGGCTATCTTGGCTTATCTTGTTTTAAATTTATTGTTAAGCAACTCTTTGTGGTAAATGCTTGTTCGACGCGGGTTTAGAAGTGTTTGCGAACGCGTGTATGTTGCTGGTATTTTTTTAGATTCCGTACACTAATTTATCGCTTTGTAGCAGGTTACCGCGTGTTGTGGCGCGTAGAGCAAGTAGTTCTTGTGATAGCACCAACGTCAAACGCGTTTCAATAGACAACCAGACAAAAGGCGTAAATATCACATGGAAAGACTCACACACCAGCGCCGTACGATTTGTACTGTAGCAATTTTTAACGCCTGTCGACAGTTTCATTTCGACTGGCTACGCGACAATTGCCCTCAGCGGGTAGAAAAACACTCCGGACAGAAACTGGATACAGTATTGGATTTCTCAAACCGCCTTTCTGTAAAAGGCCATGATTTGTACGGAACGCATCAATTTACGCAATTACTAAGCTCAAAAAGGTCATCAAAGGAGTTACAGATAGAATGGGATAACCAACACAAAAGCACGTTTTCGTTAACTTGGCTGCGCCAAAATTGCTGCTCTCGCTCTGAGAGACTAAAACGAGCTAAAAACATCACTCCTGGTACACTTAAATTATCATAACGAATCTAATCCAGTGGAGATTTGTGGAACAAGAAAATTATGACGCACGACACGCTACATACAGTAGACTGCGCTACCTTTCTAGGCAACGAAGAAAGTACGTACATAAACAACAAAGGTGTAAAATCAACAGAGAAATAACATCCTTTTTTGAATAGCCCAATGGAAGTTACTTCGTGCCCTTAGTGATGATGGTATAACTCTTGTTACATCGTGCCCACAAAAGCATGGTGTAGTATCACAAGTTGCTGAAACTATTGGTCCTATATGTAACACAGTGTACGGGAAAACTTGGTTAGTTAAAGCTGTACCGGATCCTGAGAATTTGGCGTATTCTTCGCTTCCTTTGCCACCACACCAGGATTTACTGTACGTGACACATGTTAATCAAAAGTACTAATTAGTGCATGTGTTTAAAGGTACTATGAATCTCCTCCTGGCTTACAACTGCTTCATTGTATAACTTTTGATGAAATGGAAGGAGGTGAAACGTTTTTTATAGATGGCTTCAATGTACTATTTTGCTTCTATTTAGTACTTCTTTGATAGTTACTAGGCAGCTGATATACTTCGTAAAAACAATCCAGAAGCTTTTAAAACACTTACGAAGGTTCCTATGACGTTTAGTAACTTCAGGACTGAATACAAGCTAAAATACAGGTTGGTTAATAGAAAAATGAAGTCTACTCTTGTGATGGTTTTTCATGATTATGTAGGCGTCATATTATTCAATTAGATGATTTAGAAAATGTTACAGGTGTAAATATATCTCCTCCTTGGGAAGGTGCACTTGTGGCGGATTCAGAAGATGTAGGAAAATTCTACGAAAGTTACAGAGAATTTATGAAGGTACAACTTTCAAATGCAGTTTTTGAGTTGTTATTAGTACAGCGACTTTTTCAAATTACTAAAACGCAGCCACTACAGGCACATCTTTGAAATATTGTTAGCGAGCGTTTTTGATAAAACGTGTGGTAAAAGAAGTAGTGTTATTTTTTTTTTTCACTACTATCTGAAAGGCTGCGTTTTTATTTTTTTGTTAGATACTTGAGGATCCACAAAATCGTTACATGAGGAAACTAAAACCCGGTGAACTTGTTGTATTTAATAATAGAAGATTACTTCATGGTAGAGAAGGATTTGGTGCTGATGCAGGTCACAGAGAGTTTGAGGTGAACGCAACTAGTTTTAATGCTATTTTTCCTATTTTATTCTGTTTTTTTTTGCATGTTGACGTTGATTCCAGGGAGCTTATGTGTCTCTTGATGATTTTTCTAATAGATTTCATAATCTAAAAGAAATATTTGATGATAAGGATGAAGCTGTATTGAAACGGTTGGGGAATAATAGCGTATTTTAAACCAAAAGAAAAACGCAGATCGTTTTGCAAAAAAAGTATTGAAGAAATATCTCTTGTGCACATAGATTATATTCTTTCTCATTGTTAAGCTCTAACCACACGATGTTTACAGCATCCTTTGTAGTGCTTTATAAACAATATTTGTACCCAACAGATAAAATCAAAAGTAAAAAAGAATCAGATTGGTTGTATTTTTAAATCACGTTATCCCTCTGTTACAATGAACACCTTTCACCGTTTAAATTTCTGGCATCATTTGACGCTACCGTGCTACTTTTGAGGGCGTGCTAAAGTAATAATTAGCTTTGATAATGTTGAGAAGTAAACTGTTTTTAAGAGAAATTACTTGACCTTTTACGTTGCAAACGGGTTAATTTAAGGCTAATTTAAGGATTTGTACTGCATAGAGATGGTGACAATTTATCTCATTTAGCCGGGAAATTTAATTTCTGATTCAAGAAAGGAGTAAAATGTACAAAGAACAATTTAATTAGGCCACATTCGACCTTCTCGCTCTCCCATTTGAACTATTTGTTTAAATTCTTAAACAAGGAAACACTATGAAGTTATTGGCAGGTGTACACATCATTGCTTGGAATCAGCCAATATAACAGGTGGAGGTGTTGTCTGGTATATATGACATTAGCTTGTCGAATATAACAGATGAAGGCTTAACAGCATTGTCAGGTATACAGTATTGATTTGAGTGTTGTCAATCACTAACATATAATGGCATCAAAGCAATGCCTGGTGTAGTTTATTTCAAACTGTGTAACAGAAAGGTATCAAAGCATTGGCTGGTGTTCATACAATAGTGCTTTGTCTCGTATTAATGATTTCACATATCTACTATTATATTGGAGGCAAAACTGCAAAATAAGACATGTGACTTTAGCTGTTAGGCTAAAGGAATAAACTTAAAACCAAACAAACAATGGTGACTTTCGCTGTTTTTTTTTAGGGTGATTTTCAATATTGTCTTCATCATTGTCTTTATCACTATCTTCACCCTCACCCCTCCTTCGTTTATTTTATCTCTTTTCTGGGATGAACCTCTTCAAGAGCTTATTTTCTAGTTTTAGTTCTTTGTTTTCCTCTTGAAGTGTTTCATTTCTATTTGGGTTCGCAAACAATTTGTTGCACTTCGGTTTCTGTGTAAAAACCCTCCGTATTCTCCTTCAAGAAGTTGAATTCTTCAAGCATCTCTCTCATACAGTCTACATATAGAGTTAGCGTTGAAAACAAGAAAAAAAAAGAACAAAAACAACTGTTTGTTGAAAGTATGAACCGATGAAGAGTCGAGATGTTTCTGCTTTAGCTGGCACTTTACCAGTTATTATTTTGAAACTTCTCCGTACAAAATGGAATGAATCAGGCATACTCGTTGCAAAATTAAAACCCGGGAACTGTTTTTAAAGGTTTTTGACCGGCGTGTGCAACCATATGCCTGTTTTCCACTAGTCTGTAAAGGCAGTAATCAAGGTCTTCTCTTTCGAACCTGTTCAAGCCGAGCAAGAGAACTCCCAATTTTTTTCAAAAAACGCCCTCCAGCCTGAAAGGTCTCGTATTTCGCTGTGTGCACCTCTCCAAGGTACCTTGATAGCGCTTTGCTCTACCACGTGACGAATCAAGCGGCAGAGCAACCGTGTGGCTTTAATAAAAAACCGATGCGTTTAACTGCCCTACGTGTTTCAATCACCAGCAGAGCGATTGCCGTTCTCATCTAACACCATTTTACGCTCTGGTAGACTGTGAAAGTTGTTAGAGTTTAGGTGGAAAAAAAAGGCGAAAAACGTACTCGAAATCAAGCAGCTGTTCAAGTTCTTCTGTTTGCAGCTCGAAGCTTACTAAGTTGGTATTAGCAACGTGAACACAAAACGTAGAAAACGTACTCTTACATTTGTGGTTGAAGAGGTCCACGTTATCTGTTGTCGGTGACGCTCTATAGCAAATTGTAAGCAAAGGAGATTTATTTTTTTTATGACGTCAAAAACAAGTGACAGGTGTAAAATAAAATAAAAAGTAGTCGATTTACTCTACGTACTTTGGTTCAGGAGAGCAGTTAGCCGTTCTGTGTGGTTTTGGTGGCTCGTTAACTAAAACCGTTAACGAAACTGTCGATGAAACTGGTAAAAAACGAATTCAAAAAGTACGCACAAGCTATGTGTGGTGATCCACTGTGCCCTGACGGTTTTGGGATAGAATTTGTGTTGTTGTCTAAATAATGTAAGCGAAATAGAAACTTTTGAAGGCCACGTGGTATTGTAACGTACTAGTATCAGAAGAGGGTTTCTTTTAGCTCATATTGGTTTTCTTCCTTAGTGGAGGATGTAAAGTGCTTTTTGACAAGCTTTGATGTGATGTACATCGAGTCAATAAACTTCCCATCACTGTGAATATCGTCTAAAAACCTTCTCTGGATGCTATTGGTGCTCTACGTATTGTTTCCTTACGTAGAAGAGAGTGAAACACTTTTCAAGATTTTTACTTTTTTGTGTTGTGCAATATCTTTAATAATGCACCAGTTGGATATCTTGATCGCTTAAAATACGTTTTATGCAACAAAAAACGACCTATCTATTACTTGAGTGACTTTTTCTGAATGTAATTGAGAATAGTTTCAATCACATGATTGATTTTTTTTGCCAATTTTCGAAACAGACCTTAACTTTTTTTTGCACTCCTTCCACTCTTGGAGGACAAAATCTAATGAGAATCTCACATGTAGCCTCTGAAGCTATTGATTTCTTGAATATTACTTAAAACCAATGATGTGATTAGTGTGGAAAGTGAGAAGCACTGGCATTGAAATATTAGAATCTATGTTTGCAAAGCAGCTTCTATTCCAGCAGTTATGAAATACAAGGTTCATTCAAAATCTATTTATTTTCAACTCAACAGTAACTTACAATCTAAACGGTGAGTAAAACGCCTTGTTCAATCAAGAAATGCAACTTTTGACTGCATTTTGTTTGCTTGTTTATCATTTTGCGACATTATGATTTGTGTTAAAATCAGAACTACCTATGATTCTATGAATATAATACAACTTAGACGCTTTTGGTATTTAACTTAATTGTTTCCTTCTTTATTGGACACAGCAATACCTGATGACTACTACGAAAGGGGTGTTAGTATTATTGGTTATTTTAAGCATAATCCAGCTAGGACAGTGCCTAAGTACGCAGTAATACTAAAACAAAATGCTTACAAGTTGTAGCAAATGGAGATACAGCTTACGCATTCTTAAACGCGGTAGGCTTTGCTGATAACATCTTTGACGAAGTTGCATTCACTACAGGAGGTAATGGAACTCTACCATACATAGACGTAGGCGGCGTAAGTAAATGACGCACAAACAATCAATAGAGCTGTTTTTTGTTACGTGATATTTGTGATATTACGAATTTGAATTATTGCTACTAAAGCAGTTTTGAAACATTTTTAGACTTTACTCAGGTCGTAGAACAGTCAAAAATCACATTTTCGTTTTTTTTGGCACATATTTGGATAATCGAATAACGTTAAATTTCCGGTCAAGGGAAATCAGCCGGAACCTTGTTCTCCGCGATATTTTGGCCTCAAATTTTTATGGAATTCTGCGAACATTCATATCACATCAAGCAAAAAAATTTAACATCTTTACTAGCATTTAATAAGCTAACTGTTTTTGTCAATTTTATAGCCTGTACTGTCTTCTGTAGCACAATTACGATTTACATTATCTATTACGGAGACACAAGTAATCGCCACCTTTTCAGATATTTCAGGGTGTACAGACGATATATGCTCTATTGATAAATATACACTTGCTGCAACATTTATTACTCCACAAACTACAATGCTGTCAAGTACAAAACTTCAAATTCAATTTCACAACCAAAAATCACTGACAAACTTGCAACAGATATGACACTATCTACAAACTCATGGGAAAGGGATCCTACAATTGTATTTAATGACACTTCATTTACGTACGCCTCTGATATTCTATTCTATTTCGCTCTATTTAATAGTAATGCTCCCTGGTAATGCTTACTTATTCAATAGGATAACCATCCCAAGTTCATTGTACACAATTGACAAAACATGGAGGATTGTATACGAAATCATGTCAGTACCTACACTTGTGCCTGCAATACCTTCTACAGAATCGCCAACAACACCTCCAACAACACTACCGCCAACCACACCTCCAACAACAATACCTCCAACAACACTACCTCCAACAACATTGACGCCTACAACTGTAGCACCAACTGCAGCACCTTCAACAGAAGCGCCAACCACCACACCTCCAACATTACCTCCCACAACTACCGCCAACCACTGCAGCCCCAACATTACCTACAACTGTAACGCCAACAACAACACCACCTACAATGACACCTACGTCTGTTACACCTTCCATCACAGATGAACCTACGGGACCAAGCAGTATTGCACCTACTGAACCAACTGCTCCTTCTATACCTACTACAGAAACGCCTACAGCTCCTTCAGTACCCACAACAAGCGCTCCAAACTCAATTTCTCCAACAGCTCCCGTTGACACATCCACACCAACAAACTCACCAAGTGAAACATCAGTGTTGTCGGCGTCTGTACATATGTTTAGTTTCATGTACTTGATATTGCCAATCATTCTATCAATAATATTGTGATTTTTCAAGTACTGCTACCTTTTGTGTTTTGTTAAGTGGTTAATTGCGATCAGGTTTTGTGTAAATTAGACCCTGCTATCGTTGCTTGCATCTGTACAAGGAAAAAGATATGTTCAATAAAGTGAGCTGTTGCTGCTTCCTCGTCTGTGACACCCTTTTTACGCTGACCATGATTATCATATTCATGTAAAAAAGTTGCAACAAGTCAGTCATAGTTGAAGTTGTTCATTCAAAAACACCTTAGCCTCTGTGTTCTCCTTTTACAATGCAAATCATACCCCTTATTGTGCTGTTATCACTTGTACAGTAAACAAAAAGACTTTGAAACGCAACTAAGGTAATGTTTAGGGTGTAGTTGTATCGCTACGATCTTATTCGCTTGATACTGTTACTTTAATCAAGAGTCCATTCGCTGGTTTGTCTTTTAAACTAAGATTTAACTAAAACGCCATTTGACACCCATAGGCCAATATACTAATGTCAAAATGATGGTAAATGACCTTCCTATCATTACTTATTACGATGCAGCCTACGCTCAGCTTAATTTCGCAGCGTGTATCGATGACACGTGTACCAAGAGGTTTGAAGGCGTCATTGATGGTTCAAATAGTCAACCAGGCGTACAAGTCGGTCGTTGGTCTCAAATGCGTGTTATTAATGGTAAACCTGTTGTGGCGTATACGTATGGTTGGGATCTAAAGGTTAGACACGATACAGCTGCGTCATTTTGTTTTAGTAAAAACATACCCTATTTTTGTTTCCTCACGTGATTTTTTTTTTTCTTAGGTTGCAATTTGTAATAATAACTGCTCTTCGATTGAGACTAAAGTATTGGCATCAAAAGTGGCTAATAACGTTAGTAGTAATTGTTTGTTTTTTGTTGTCTTGACGCTCTTGTTTAGAATACACATGGTGGATATACTAGCTTGGGATTCACTAGTGAATTTGCACCTGTTATTGCCTTTGGCAATGACAAAGAAGAGACGCTTTCAGTGAGAAATCAAAATTGTTAAAGCCCAGTACTAAATTGTTGAAAGATTGTAGTGTGCCATGACCCTCAGTGTTCGGGTCATACTGTTAATGTATTGGACAAAACTGCAAAATCTTATCCCGGTGTCGCTGTTTTGAAGAATGGTAACCCTGTTACAAGCTACTATGAGGATAAAGGAGCATCCATGAAGGTACACCATATTGTTTTGTTTTCGTTGATACTAATGAAATACTGCTAGTACGCTTACTGTAATGACCATCTATGCAATTCAGTGTCTACAGTTACTATTGATAATAGTACACAAGATATAGGTCGATACACCAGTACGTGATGAACTATTTGACTTTATTTTGTAGTTCTAATATTATCTGTTGTCAAAAGGCTTAACAATCGGTTCTGATGGTTTACCCATAATGATGTACACAGGTACTTCACAAATAGCTTTTTGGTAATACAAGACAAGCGTAATAAGGCTATAGATCAAGTCAATGGATTCATCAAAGTAGCTCACTGTTCAGATGTTAAATGCCAAAAATCAGTAACTATTTCTATAATTGATAACATTGGAGTATCCTGTTATGGAGTGTTCCCTGAGATTGACATCGATCCATCCACCGGTATGTAGTATAATATCTATTAAGCGTTAGTGTCAAAGTAACAGAGTTACGTAGGGTTTGCCATTATGACGTACTTTAATCAAACAAGTTCTTTGTCTGGCTCACTAAAAATGGCTCAATGTCTTTCAGCTGATTGCTCGCAATCTCAAGCTAAAATAATATCTACTGGTCCATGTGGTTATGGTAGAGATTCATCAATTGCATTATCTAAAGATGGACACTTGTTCGTTAGTTTTCTTGATTTTAGGCACGTGCTTCTTACTCTTTTCTTCTTTTTTTCCTAATTGTTTTGTTTCTTTGTAGTTTTGGCATGGCATGTCGGCTAGCAGTATTGCACTCTACCGAAATATATGAGAGAGCTAGTTATATTGAAGTAGAATATTCGTTCACTAATATCAGTGTCAGTAAGGAAGTTGATATATGCAGCGGGTTTAATCTTCAATAAACATAGCATAAAAAATGGTAATATTTGGCACAAATGTTTACTTTTTTGAGAAGTTTAACGGTTATGCACTTCTTAATGCACATGTGTCCTATTTAAAAGGCTTAAAAGTACGTGGATTCACTAAACCGGGTGTAACTATCCACTATTTTATTCAGTGTATACAAGCTAAAGTTGTTTAAAACTCCACTTTCTGGGGCGTTTATGCAACATGAGAAGCTTTTGGTCTTACTAGCCATAACGATATCAATATAACCTGAACTTTTCAGAACGCCAACAATAGTTGTCTTGTATAACACTTGTCCTTGTATATTTGAAAAACAGCTTCAATTTTTTGTTCGTTGACCCCAACACAGATCTGTCAAAGTAGAATGTTAGTCAACGAAGTTCACTTTTAATTCTAACTTTAGTTACGCAGTAAGTCACTCCCTGGCCATCGTTCGTAATTTAATTTAGCCATGACAACAAAAAAGGTACTTACAAAAGAGATAACATATTCGCCTCACAGAAGATTAAATAGATAAGCACCGAAAAAAGTGGCAAATCAGTCTATTGAAGCTTCCACTTGAGTTACAGCTTGAAATAGTTGATTTAGACGCTGAAGTGTATATAAAGTGGCCATTATTATCAAAGAGTACTGCGAAGACAACAAGGTTTGACGATGAGTTAAGACCCCACGGCAAATGGTTGAAATATACAAAGTGTGTGGACATAACATCGAATGAGAAGTCAATATACATTCGAAGAAAAATGCGTACTTTAAGAAATGGTTTACGTCATGGACAGTCCTTTGTGTGGCACAGCAATGGTCAAGTATGGAAACAAATCAATTTTGTCAATGATAACATGGAAGGAGAGTACAAGTGTTGGTATGATAATGGTACTCTTAAGATACAGTATATGTATAAAAATGGTAAACAAGGAGAGTACAAGGTTTGGTATAGTAATGGTAAAATGAAGCTGAAGAGCAATTATGTTGATGGTAAACGACAAGGAGAGTACACAATGTGGTATGAAAATGGGCAAATGAAAGAACAAGGGACTTATGTTGATTCTAAGCTTGAAGGAGCTTCAAAAGGTTGGTATGGCAGTGGAGTATTACAAAAACATATTAATTGGGCAAATGGTAAACGAGAAGGTGAATACAAGTATTGGCACTCAAATGGTTTATTGGAAGTACAAGGCAATTATACCAATGATGAGCTTGACGGTGACTACAAAGTTTGGTACAACAACAGTGTGTTGCATCAACAAGCTTCTTTTGTGAATGGTGTACGAGAAGGGGAATTCAAGTATTGGCATAACAATGGCCAGTTGAGCGAGTCTTATCATTATGTAAATGATATACAAGAAGGAGAATACAAAAGATGGCATTACAATGGTATATTAATGGAGCAGTGCATTTTTAAAAATGGTGAGGTTGTGGAGACAAAGCGTTGGGATGAAGGTGGTACTTTAATACCATGAAAGAATGTGAAATGACTTGCTGTTAAATAAAGCCCTCGTAGAAAATGTAACAACATGCAATGTTGGGTTCAAAACAAATGTCAAACTATTGAAATATGGACCCTTTAAAATGGATTGTAAGCTGTTTGCAATAAAAACGTAATCACGTGATATTAACAAGTCATTAATAGAAGGACACGGATGCTAATAGTTCGTTTAAACAATTGGCAGCAGTTTTTCCAAAACTTACGTGACTTTTGCATTTAAGTCTATTTCGCGTCAATCTATCAAATGGACGGTGTAAAGCTTGATGACGATGTTCAAGAGGAGCTACAAGCCGTTTTTGATGTGTATCCGGTACCTGTGACATCAATCGTGACAAATTTGTTGACGCCTGCGCCAGGAGATCACAAGAACGAAAGGTGGATTCTCTTGGACACCAGAGAGCCGATTAGAGGTTAATGTGTTGTTTTCGTATGAAATGTAGTTCAAACTGCATTTTACGTAATATTTATGTAGTATTACGCCTGAATACCCTTCCTCACCACCAATAATCACATTTTCCGTACCTCTTCAGCTAAAAGTTCCAGAAGAGCTTGAAATTCTACAAGATCGCATTAAACGCATAGTAAACTACTACAGACGCTTAAAGATTATTAATTAACGCCTTTTTAGGCATCACAACGCTTCGCGGATGAACCAATGCTCTTTGAGCTTATGGATCTGATAATAGAAGAGCTAGAAGAAGTACGACACTATCCTCAACAAAAAATGTTCCCATCTGGCAATCTAACACTCTAAGGTTGTTGTACCTTCTATGGGCTTAGGTTCTTTCTCTGTGCTATCAAATGAAATGATTGTAGAAGTGTTTAATTACTTACAACCTGCATGTTTAGGTAAAGACACGCAAACAGAATTAATCACGTGGCAATCACGTGATTCTTTTGTTTCAATCTTTTAGCAACTTACCTATATTTCGTTTTGTAATACTCAATTAGCTACGATGAACTTGGTACACACTGTCTTGATGCCAATGGTACAATATCATCGCAAGTACGCTTTTAGGTTTGTTTATTAGATCGTAATTTCTTACAAACAGCTGGGAGAAGTTTTATGAAGAATTGGGCGATTGGAAAATCCAGAGAAGAAGACTAATACATCTGGATCATCCAGGATATTTACGTGTTAATCGTGCAACACAATTATGGTTTAGGAATAAATACGGATTGATAAGTAAAACGAAGAAACTGTCTTTTTTCAACAAATACAGTACACTACGTAGGTGTTTTTTGTTTATCATTGGGTGATATTTTACGTTCTCTTGTATGCTAACCTATTGGCTGTAGGTACATTAATGAACGAGAACATAGTACGCCCTTATGTGGCCACTGTTACTACAAGAGATGGTGTTGATTGTGAATGGCCTACGGTACAGTTATAACTGGCTATTGATGACGGCAAGAATGAGATACATTTATTTTATTTAGGACAAGCATTGGACATTTTATTTTCGTGCTGAGGTAAGACATTCAATTTCTCGAACTTTTCTCTTACTTTCAACTCAGGTTCAACGAAAACTTCCTTCGATACGTATGAAACCACACAAGTCTAAGTACGTATGTTTGAATGACTATATCAATAACCTTATAAAAATAAAGTGAGGGTACAAATACAGAGCGTGGTCAGGTGATGGAGGGTAAAAAGGTTGTGGGTTATTATAACTTTCATGGAATAGAACAAGGAAGACGTCTGTGCGTTTAAAGGGTACTTGTTCAAACCTGCTTACGTGTAACGTTATAGTTATATTCTCTCCCAAGTGAATCCAGGCATGGAACCTTGCTCGCCGTATAATAGATACGAGATTGGCGTTTTTGGGTTCGAATTTATAGATAAAACTAAGTGTAAGTTACACACTTCGCATTGTTTGCTAAACTAGTTACTTTCAGTGCGTTCATTTGCAAAAAAAGTTGCAGTAGTAGCCAGAGGAAGGTTTGGAAACTCAGAATCTATTAGTAATTTAGTATCAATGGGTTAGTTGCCAATGTTTTGATGTAATCGTATGTTTTTCTTATTATATTCTTGTAGCAAATATACGTATGAATATAACTTGGCGCCATGATAAAATAACAAAATTAAGATTACAACCGTACGTAAAGATACTCTTTTCTTCGTTCACTTTTTTCTTCTTTGCAGAAACATGTCATCAATAAAATTTTATGATGATTTTTCTTTCACAATTTTTTTTTAATATTGACTTGGTTTTTACAGAGCTAGCGGTATAGAACTTTTAGCTGATCCTGATACAAATTGTGCTTACAATACTTCTTTAAAACATCACGTGGAGTTACGTCATAGAGAGTCAATGAGACGAACTGTAAGAAATTATACTCAAAACGAAAATGTAACAATCTTTTTTTGGGTTATGTGCACATCTTTCGTGCCGTAGCATTGCGACTAGCACTAAATATATGGCTTGTAAAGATATAGCTGTGGTTTTTTTGTGTTTTACGAGGAGTTAACTTAAATATGACGTTACATGCGGAATAAGGATATAACCGACGCGAATGGGGTTAAAGAGATTACATTGCGTGAGGAGTTCAAAACCAGTCAAACTGAATCTTTTTTGTTTTTCGGTGCGTTGAGAAGTGAAGTATACATAATGGCCACAGTACGTTTCAAGCGTAGCTGTCATAGGTATTAACAAACATAGCCCGACTCCGCGATTTTGGTAATACAGCGCGCTTATAGATGCCATTTGGCATTTAAGAGATGGAAAGGATTAGGTACGCGTGTTTATCTTCGCTGTTCCGTATCTCCTGCTCAAAAATCGTAAAACCGACTGTACTACTTCTTGAACGCTCTCTAAACCAATGTAGTACGAAAACATGTCCATCGTACTTATATCGCACACGAGATACTTGCAACCGAAAAAACATACGCCAAAGACTTGGGCACACTCATCGATGCACGTTTTAGATCTATTTGTTGATGTTACGACATACTAACGGCTTTTCATCGTTAGGTTTTCGAAGTACCTCTAGAACTATCTAAAATCCTCTCAAAAGATCAAATTGCATCTATTTTCGCCAATTTAAGCGATATTGCTGGTATTCATCATGTACGTGCTGAGAAAAAACCACTCTATTTTGAATCTCATTTTATTATTAACATAACTTCTCAATCACGTGTCAACGAGTTTATAGCGTTTTTATTTTCTTCATTCTATTGAAAATATATTAGCTCAAGTTGATTGTCACTATAGTGCAATCTACGACATTTAACAATTTTTTTCTTTTACCAAGATTTTCAGCACTTGTTTTTGTTGTTTCTTACTATTTTTTCACAGGAGTTTGTTAGTACCATATCAAAGACTATTGAAAACTGGGACTTTAAGCAATGTCTTGGTAAACACTTTTGCGATCTTGCAAAGAAACTAAAATGCTATGAGGTGCGTTCATACAAATGACATTTCATGTTTTCTTTTTGGTTTTCTTGTTCGCTGTATTCCTGTAGCAGCGCGATAAAACGGTTTTCTAATCCTACCATGGGACGCCTTCATACAGTTCTATTTAATCACTGTGGGCTTGTAGTATTTGTCTATTGCTACAGTTACGGAAGGTGGATATACTCATTGTTTGGTTAGGTGTATGTCAATGACTATGCTGAGCGTATGGCACTCTTCCAAAAGCTTCAAAAAACGAACTCAAAGTTTAATTCCTTTATCGCTGTACGCTTACTGAAACAATCTTTGTTTATCAACTACTTATACTTTTGTGAATCAAGAAAGCAATGGACGACCCAAGATGCAACAATCATGATTTTTTCGATTTTGCAATTGAACCAGTCCAACGGTAAGTCATGTGATTTTATATAATTGGTTAAAGTGTGACAACTAATATACCATAGTATACCTAGATATGTCATGCTTCTTGGTGTAAGCAAAGCCGTTTTTTTTGATGATTTTTGACTTTTTTTTTTAGGAATTGATTAAAAACACTCCTGAGCACCACCACGATCATAAGTTGCTTGTAGAGGCTAAAGAGAGTATGAAACTACTCTTAAACTACTTTAATCAAAAGAAAAAAATGGAAGATGTACAGCAAATGAGCCGTACGAAGAGCACAGATATCAAGAACGAAATGGCCGGAAGAAAAGCTGAGGTTTGTCTTCTTTCTTTTTTTTATTAAACACTCCGATGTTTGGTTTGGACTTACTTGTAGCTTTGTAGACCTTTTTCAAATCAGAACATCTATACTTGCATGAGGGCTTTATCAGTCTTACAGATAATTGCTCTGAGCACCATAAGCACGAGCCTTGTTATGCGTTTTTATTCACTGATGCAATTCTTCTTGCGTCACCTCTTAGTTCCCAACCTTTGACAGGTTTTCTGAGACGTATGACAGGATATAAATTCAGTGTATTGCACGCTATCAGGTTGGATAAATTCACTGTTAATGGTACGTTCTATTGTGACAAGTCAAAACAAGATTTTTTGTTTCTTTCGTTGTAACACAGCATAGTTTGTGAGAACGGGTTTGAGCTCATTAAGAGAGATGGTAACCTGGCGTTCACTATACATGTTGAAAAGAAAGAAGAGCTTATAGATTGGACTAGACACTTGCGTACAAGAAGAAGTTCAATTGAAGAATTGAGAAAGCTAAAGGATGCTGTTAAGAACCTTTGAATAACACAGTTCAATACATTTCTTTTTTCCACTTAAACGTCCTCATTTTTTTAAGCTAAGTACTAGTTGCTGAATATAGCCCTGTGTAGTCTATATGACATCTACAGTCTATAATTAAAGGTTAGTTGAGTTGTTATTTTAACGTAACAAGCGTGTAGTGAACAACTAACTTTTTCTACTTTATTTTTTTTTTGTTTATTTTTTCGTAGTACACAAGAACATTATTGTTATACTTTCTAAGTTCACATAGAATACCATCTTTGTTGTATTGTTTGTGTTCTCCATGAATGACACCATTAGAATAATCAATCTCAGTTAATAAAGGTCTTACACTATTAACAACACGTGCACCCCATCTTTGATACTTTCCATTAACATTGCCATCAACATAACTACACAGTACCTCTTGAGTACCATCTTTATACCATTTTTTATAAGTCCCATCAGCCTTGCCATGTTTATAAGTACATTCAAATGACAATACACCATTTTGATGCCATTTCCTGCATAAACCCTGTCTTTCATCATTTATGTATGTACTTTCTTCTTTTAACTTTCCACTCTCCCACCATTGCTTGTATGGTCCATTTTTAACACCGTTCATACAGTTGTAGTGATACTTCATGGTACCATTATTGTATGTTTCTTTGTATTCTTCTGTTGTTTCTGTGTAATAGTACCAGAAAGAAGCGCCATTAGAATCCCAGTACATTTGTTCCTTTTCTTTGTTGTTTTCAAATGTTAGCTTAGCACATTTTCTGTTACCGTTGTATACAATGAATACGCCGTGTTTATCTATATTTGAGTTGAATCTTGTTGTTGTAGCTGTTTGAAAGCAAAGTAGAGGCCATATAACATATACAAACCTATCTGTGTTCAATATTAGATGTTGTAGTTCTAGCGGAAGCGAAGTTAGCCCCGACATTCGCTACCTCCAAGAAATGAAAAGTCAATAACAGTGTTCCGATTAAATATTGCAAAAAGGACAAGCAATTCTTACGAAGACAATGTCCAACGTGAGCGAAGACGCTGAGGTACTAGCTTACAACGCTCTTACTTCTCCTCTAACGCTTGATAGGCTCTAGCTCCTCCAAAACGTCAAAAAATAAATGAAACAGATACAAATATACCTACAGAAGAGCTACTATCGTTTATAACGCATGCACGCATTTTCTTGGAGTCAAATAAGCGTTTCGTTGATTATGAGGTACCTGTCACGTTTCTTTGTGCTTTTGTAATTAAACTAAATTCATAGTCGGAAATAAGCGAGTTTGGTGATTGTGTCGGTTGGTTTAAAAAAATACAACAAACCTTACCGGCTTTGGAGCAGACACTTCAATTGCGTGTACGCATAACCATAAAACAAAGCCGGCATACTGTTTCAAACCACGTGGTTTTCACTGAAATCTAACTCTGCGTACAGATTATTAAAGAGTGTGGGTCAAAGCAAAACTATTTCGACGCAATTCCACTGGAAGTTCTTGCAATGATATTTGAGTATTTGACAAAATCTCAAACAAGGTTATTGGGTCACGTGTGTAGGTATTGGAAGGATGCATTACGATTGGTGTTTGGCCGAATATTAGAATTTGACAAGTACGTTTACTAGTGCCAGCTGTGTTGCTCGAAAATGATTAATAAAATAGGTGTTGGGTAACTGATATGATGCTAATCGGTAAAGTCAAAAGGAGAGCTGATAGGCTGCAGACGCTTATGTATGTCTCAAAAAGGGTTCAACTTGTTCTTTACTATAATTGCACCTTGTTGTTAAAGCTGACTTAATGGTTTACCTCTAGTATTAATGAATGTGGATGGTTGGAGCCAGATTCAATTGTTAAGGCCATCAGTGAATGCAGTCAGCTTACCGAGTTGAACTTGAGTGGTGTTGATGCCAGAACATGGACGATTGGAAAAGTAGTTGATTTGTTCAAAGCGATTTCAAAACAAACGTCTCTCACTACCCTTGGGTGAGTTCCTTGTCAACTGTTAGTATCAGGGTATTATACCTTTCTAATACATTCACAAATCCTAGACTGCCCTCACGTAACAGAAAGGTTGCCTCAAAGCACTTTTCACTGTTAAAGTTACCTTTGTTGACAACACTTGAAGTCTTTGACTTTAATTTTGGGAATGTTTTTTCTAAAGTGCATTCATGCTTTCCAAGCCTTAAACATTTATCAGTAAATTCTGAATCATGTAGAAAGATAGACTATGGAAGTGACATTGTACCACTTAACTTGGAAGTACGTTCATACTTTCTATTTGGTTGTTTATTTATTGGCAGAGCTTCTGGTGTACTGGCACTTTAGCACCTGAGTGGAAGTGGAACACAATAATAAACGAGCAACTATGCACAAAATTATCAATATCAAATACAAATGTTACTAAACTTGGAGACTTACCATGCCTCAGAGAGTTATTTGTTTACTATGATGATCTTGGTAGTACAAATGATTTTGATGCCAAAGTGTTAAGAAAGTTTCCTCATCTCATTCGCTTTAAGCTACATTCACGTACTTGTTGAAAATCACTATAATTCTATAAACATTGTCAAGCTTACATCATGATTTTTTTAGAGGAGGTTAATATAGATAAAGGCTCAGGTGTGGCTTTACCTAGCCTCTTTTTTACAATGTTCTCATTTGTGCTAATGCTTGGCTAGGACCTCTATGTTTGAATCTTGAAGCTTTGACACTTCGCATTAGGGGTAATCCGGTATCTCTTTTAAAACTGTAAGCCGAAGCACTTTCAGATAATGATTTGACAGCTACTACAGGCTTCCAAGTAGTTTGAAAGAAATAAATATTGAGTATTCAATACTTGAAATTGTAGATGACGAATCGAGGGAGTGCAATCGTCTTTTACAAGACAGATTTCAAAACTTAAGGAAACTCAGGGTATTATATTGAGATTTTTATAGAGCTAACATATGACCTTTAGATTGTTGGATTGTTTGATTATCAACTTATTCCAAACAAATATCATGTGGCATTTCAAGGCTTATATGAACTTGACATAAACGCTTACACTGTTTCTTCAGAGTATTTACCCACGATTGCTGGTATGTAAAGAGTACTTTATTGTTTTCTTAACCCATGAATTAGAGAATTGTAATTTGATCAACTTGAAGCTACACCTTTACAAAGATGGTGATGCTGTTAGAAATTTAGTGGTTTCAATGACATCACTAAAAAAGCTTAACCTCAGATCATGCGCTTGTTCTCCATTTACAATGCCACACCCCTCAAAAAAGTTAGTCAAGTCCAACAAGTATTGGTCAGCTATTAATTTTATATTTAGTTTTCATACATTGATTGAACATGGATCAACTGTGAATGGTTTGATATGTACATAACATAATATTTCTCATTTTTTTCTAATTTATCACTTGTAGTTCCAACAATTTCTTGCCTTGATGTCCACTTTTTATTGAAGGGTAGTCTAGATTTTATGATTGGATTTATTGAGAAATCTCCTTTATTAGAAACTATTTACATACATGGATCAGCCCATGAATCGTACTTGGAACAATTGAAAATGTTAGTGTTTTATAACCTTTTTAACTCAATGCTGACTTTGGTATGTTGTGTAGGTACCTCAAAGTTACCAAAAGGAAGTTTAAATGTTATACAGATAGATGGCGTACTGCAGTTTGTGCTATACAGCCACAATTGGTTTAAAAACAGAAGAAAGTCATTGTTCTATTACAATCAGTTAAGCCTTTGACATCAATATGTAGCCAAAGTGAGGCAGTATTTGCAACCACTCAATCACGTAACATATATTGAGACGATTGATACTGTACCACCAATACCACACTCTGTACCTGCCTCCTACTTGTCAATAAAACAGTAGCAAAGGCGGAGAGCAGTTCCTGCCCTTGATTGTCACATTAAACTAAAGGCTACTAACATCTGTTCAAGCCGTAACACTATATCAGCTGTCATAAACTTACTTTGCACTATTGCAAGGTATCAAGATCAAGGGCTAATCGTAGCTACTGCTGTTGAACACGTGTTTTAAGTGAGTATGTTGGTAAGGCGTTGTTGAAGTAAAAGCAATTATTACGAAGACAATGGCCAATGAGAGCGAACGCTGTGAGGTATAGGATACTTGTCTTACGCTCCTAACGCTTGATAGACTCTAGCGCCTCCAAAACGACAGAAAATACACAAAACAGATACAAATATACCTACAGAAGAGCTACTATCGTTTATAACGCATGCACACAGTTTTTTGGAGGCAAACGAGCGTTTCGTTGATTATGAGGTACCTGTCACGTTTCTTTGTGCTTTTGTAATTAAACTAAATTCATAGTCGGAAATAAGCGAGTTTGGTGATTGTGTCGGTTGGTTTAGAAAAATACAACAAACCTTACCCGCTCTGGAACAGAAACTTCAATTGCGTGTACGTCACATAAATAAAAACTTCATTACGCACATTGTACAATTTTTTTTAGTGCACGTGTTTTTGCAAAAAAATATAACCAGCTTGAGACATTCCTGTTGTTAACGTTTGGTAGATCGTTAAAGAGTGCGGGTCAAAGCAGAACTATTTTGATGGAATACCATTGGAAATTCTTGCAATGATATTTGAGTATTTGACGAAATCTCAAAGAAGGTTATTGGGTCACGTGTGTAGGTATTGGAAGGATGCATTACGATTGGTGTTTGGCAGGATATTGGAATTTGACAAGTACGTTTCAATCTGTGCCTTATATTGATTAACCATAACAGTTGTTGGTTAACAGATATGATGCTAATCGGTAAAGTCAAGAGGCGAGCTGATAAGCTACGGACACTCAGGTATGTCAACAGTTTTAATACTGTTTAGTTAAAACTGACTTGAATGGTTTAATTCTAGTATTAATGGCTGTGGATGGTTGGAACCAGATTCAATTGTTAAGGCCATCAGTGAATGCAATCAGCTTACCGAGTTGAACTTGAGTGGTGTTGATGCTAGAACATGGAAGATTGAAAAAGTAGTTGATTTATTCAAAGCGATTTCAAAACAAACGTCTCTCACTACCCTTGGGTGAGTTCCTCGTCAACTTTTAGTATCAGGGTATTATACCTTTCTAATACATTCACAAATCCTAGACTACCTTCACGTAATAGAAAGGTGTCCCCAATATATTTTTCACTGATGAAGTTACCTTTGTTGACAACACTTGAAGTCTTTGACTTTAATTTTGGGAATGTTTTTTCTAAAGTGCATTCATGCTTTCCAAGCCTTAAACATTTATTTGTAAATTCTGAATCATGTAGAAAGATAGAATATGGAAGTGACATTGTACCACTTAACTTGGAAGTACGTTCATACTTTCTATTTGGTTGTTGCAACTTGTCTAAAGTATTTTAGAGCTTCTGGTGTACTGACAAGTTAGAAGCTACATGGAAGTGGAACACAATAATAAATGAGAAACTATGCACAAAGTTATCAATATCAATTGCAAATGTTACCAAACTTGGAGACTTACCATGCCTCAGAGAATTATTCGTTTATAATCTTCGCAGAGGAACTAATTTTGATATCAAAATATTAAGAAAGTTTCCTCATCTCACTCGCTTGAGGATATATTCACCACGTACTTTTTAGAAAACTTCACCAGTCATAAAATAAACAGTAATCTTACATTGACTATTGTCTTAGAGGTGCTAAATAAAGATAAAAGCTCAGGTGCAGCATGTGTTAATTATACTTTGTCATAAAAGCTATTTCATTTGTTAATGCTTGGTAGTTCCTCTTTGTTTGAATCTTGAAGCTTTGACACTTTGTATTGATGTTAATACAGTATCTCTTTTAAAACTGTAAGCCGAAGCACTTTCAGATAATGATTTGACAGCTATTACAGGCTTCCAAGTAGTTTGAAAGAATTAGATATTCAGCATATACATGAGGAATCAGAGGAGTGTGACCGTGTTTTACAAGACAGATTTCAAAGCTTAAGAAAACTTAGGGTGCCATATTGGATTTTTACAGACCTATTGCGCTAGATTAGTGGACCATGGAACTATACTCAGGTGCCAAACAAATATCAAGGATTATGTGATCTCAACATAAGCGCTTGTACTGTTTCTTCAAAGTATTTACCCACAATTGCTGGTATGTAAAGAGTACTTTATTGTTTTCTTAACCCATGAATTAGAGAATTGTAATTTGATCAACTTGACGCTACACTTTTACAAAGATGGTGATGCTGTTAGAAATTTAGTGGTTTCAATGACATCACTAAAAAAGCTTAACCTCAGATCATGCGCTTGTTCTCCATTTACAATGCCACACCCCTCAAAAAAGTTAGTCAAGTCCAACAAGTATTGATCAGCTATTAATTTTATATTTAGTTTTCATACATTGATCACACATGGATCAACAAAGGCTGATGTGAATGGTTTGATATGTACATAACATAATATTTTCTCATTTTTTTCTAATTTATCACCTGTAGTTCCAACAATTTCTTGCCTTGGCGTAAACTCTTCAAAGAGTAGCCTGGATTTTGTAACAGGATTTATTCCAAAATACCCTTTATTAGAAACTATTTACATACGTGGATTAGACCATGAATCGTACTTGGAACAATTGAAAATGTTAGTTTTTTTCCATTTTTTTCATTATGTCTTACACACTGATGTGTAGGTATCTCAAAGTTAACAAAAGAAAGTTTAAATGTTTTACAAATAGACGGTGTACTGCAGTTTGTACCATACAGCCAAAATCGTTCACCTAACAATTGCTTCAAAGGCAGCCAATAAATGTTCAACTTGTGTAGGTTTTTTTTTCAAAGTCATGTATTTCTGGCATTGAAAAGGAAATTTTTGGTGGCATGGGTGATTGCTGCTCGCCATGTAGTTTATAAGCTTTGTAGGTTGTTGTTGTTGATTTATACGAAGTCAACTGACGTTTACCCAAACGTCTGTAACGGAGTAAAACACGTGTACAGCCATAAAAATGACCGGTAGCTTGGGAAGTCAAAAAACCAGAAAATGAGCGATTGATTTAAGTCCCCGAGACAAGCATCCAAAACGGTTGTACCAATCTACACTAACAATCGATCATACAAGACTTGGGCTTGACATTTGAGTTGAGCAACAGTTGTTGTAATTGTTTGAAGGAAAGAAATCACGTGTTAAGCGAGAAGACGTGGTAATATTGATTGAGGAAGCGATACTGAGTAAAAATAATGTCCAATGCAAGCGAAAACGCTGATGTACCATAGCTAATAACTCTCTTACGCCTCCTCTAACGCTTGATAGACTCTAGCTCCTCCAAAACGTCAAAAAATAAATGAAACAGATAAAAACATACCAACAGAAGAGCTACTATCGTTTGTAACGCGAATGAACAGTTTCTTGGAGTCGAATAAGCGTTTCATTAATGCCAAGGTACCCGTGTCATTCTACACTTAAATGTATTAACTTGTAACCAACAGCCGGATATAAGCGATTATGGCGATTGTGCAAAGTATGTCAGTTGGTTTAGGAAAATACAGCAAACATTACCGGATCTAGAACAGGACCTTCAATTACGTGTACGTTTGAATAACTTTTTTTTATCAAGAAGTAGTCACGTGTGTTTTGCCAAAAACCGTACTAAAAACTGTAATGAGAGTTTGTGTTTCTGCTGACAAACGTATTATAGTACTTTGTTATTTGTTGCTGTTGCCAATAGCGGCACGTGTACCGCAACCAGTTTTGTGAACCTTTTCTGTTTGTCTAGTTGTTCTTTAAAACCTTTCGTTCAGATTGTTACAGAAGACAAGTTAAAGAAGAACTGTTTTGATGACATACCATTGGAAGTCCTGGCAACGATTTTTGAGCACTTGACGAAATCTCAAAGGAAACTATTGGGTCACGTGTGTAGGATTTGGGGAGATACTTTACGATTGGCATTTGGTAGACAATTAGAATTCGATAAGTACGTCTAACAACTCACCAATTGCTGTGCCTTATACTGATTAACCATAACAGTTGTTGGTTAACAGACATGATGCTAATCGGTAAAGTCAAGAGGCGAGCCGATAGGCTACTGACACTCACGTAACCATTATTTGTTCAATACTATTGTTGTTCTTTCTAATGTTGAATGTGCCTTAGTATCAACGGATGTGGATGGCTAAGGCCAAGTTCAATTGTTAAGGCTATCAGTGAATGCAATCAGCTCACCGAGTTGAACTTGAATGGTGTTGATGCCAGAAAGTGGAAGATTGGTGGGATAGTTGATTTATTCAAAGTGATATCAAAACAAACGTCTCTCACTACCCTTGGGTAAGCATCCATATGGGCGTACCACACTTCTCTAACACAATTATAAATCCTAGAATGCCATCACATAACAGAAAGATGGCGTCAAAGCACTTCTCACTGTTGAAGCTGCCTTCATTGACAACACTTGATATTGCCAACTTTAATTTCACAAATGCTGTCTCCAAAGTGCCTTTATGCTTTCCAGACCTTAAGCATTTAACATTAAATCCCAAATTATGTCAGACGCTTGAATATCTACCCACTGTGATAGAATCACTCAATCTAGAGGTTTGCCTTATTTATTCTTAACATTTGTGACTTTGTTTTCAAGAGTTTTGTGTGTAATGACTGGGTGAACCTCAAGTGGAAGTGGAATGCAATGATAAATGAACAACATTGTAGAAGACTATCAATATCGATTTTAGACATTGCAAAATTAGGAGATCTGCCATCACTCAGAGAGTTAACTATTTATCGTGATCGTGACTTTGAGAATTTTTCTCTTGCTGTGTTAGATTTGAAGATTTTAAGACGCTTTCCAAATCTTACTCACCTAGACATTGATGCACACCGTAATAACAAAAACCTACAATTGGGTGTTCAATGAGCTTACTTTTTCTACTTAGGAATGGTTAATACTGATGATAACAGCTCAAGTAAGTTGTTTTTTAATAGTTCTGACTTTTTTTAAGTCTCTTGTAGTACCTTTTAGTCTGAATCTTGAATGTTTGACTGTTAACCTTGGTTGTAATCCACTGCTGTTATTAAAATTGTACATTAGTACCATGAGAAAAGTTGTATTGATAGGTTTTTTTTTGTTAAGGCTTTCGAGTGGTTTAAAAGAGTTGAATATAGACTATTGTTCCCAAGATGGCGATGCTGAAGCAGATGAGTGTAGTTGCATTATACGACAAAAATTTCAAAGCCTAAGAAAACTCAAGGTGTGAAAATTTGAGGTACTATTACCTATACTTAATAGTATATGTAGATTATGAGCCTTTATAGAATACAGAAATATCACGTTAATCTTCAAACATTATGTGATCTTGACATATCTCAGAATGCTGTTTCTGCAAATCATTTTCCTGTGATTGCTGGTAAGTACAGTTTATGACTCTTGTTTTACTTTGATTTTTTAGAACATTGCAATTTGATTAACTTGACACTACGCTGTTATTCTTGTGGCTATTCTGGAATATGTCTTATGAAAAACTTAATAATGTCCATGACATCATTACAAAAGCTACATCTACATCACAGCTGTGTAACCTTTAAAGAGCCACACCCTTCAAAAAAGTAAGACACTTTTGTTGAGCTGTATCAACCTTTTTGTACTAACACTTGGGGTTTTTATGTAGCTTTAACAAGTTTATCTTACTGGCAAATGTATACGATTACAATGTAGATTCTTTTAATTGTACAAAACTGTTCTTTTCTTTCTCTTTTTCTTATTCTGGTACTTAAGTTCCAACCGTCTCCTGCCTTGAAATGGATCTTTCTGTATATAAGTTGGATGCCATAACTAGATTTATTGAAAGATCACCGTTATTGGAAACTATTCATATACATGGAGTACAACAACCAGTGTTGGAGCACTTGAAAAAGTACCTTTGATTTTTTGGTTTTGAAAACAACTTACACAGTTTTAAAATACTGACACATTTGTTCAAGGTATTACAAAAAACTGGAAAGAAACACAATATGCTTTTCAGACACGAAAAGCTCAGTTTGTGTAATCCAACCTAGCACAAAATTATAGGAAATCCTACCAACGACAGACCGTCGTCACCAAAATCTTAGACAACATTAAGTTCATGGTATACAGTACAATTGAAATCAATATACTACAATCACAAACTTTATTACTAAGTGTCACATGTTCAGCACTCCAACAATACACTTTTACAGTTTCAGTGTTTGTAATCTCCTACTAGTTTATCATTTACAAAACAGCATTTCTCTAACAAATAGCCATTGCTATGCCACCTTTTATACTCTCCATCGTACTTACCATTGAGATAAAAACAATGCTCACTTAAGAGCCCATTTATATACCACCTCTTACTCTCACCATTACGTTTACCATCAATTAACATATCATGAGTCTCCAATTGCCCATTTTCGTACCAAGCCATGTACTCTCCGTTTTGCACTCCTTTGATGTAATGACTTTTTCCCATCAATAAACCATTACTATGATATCTCTTGAACTCTCCTTCTAATCTACCCTCAACATAAACACATGATTTCTCCAATGTGCCATTGTCATGCCAACATCTATACTCGCCATGTAGCTGTCCACTTTTCCAGTATGCACAACAAATTACAATCCTCTTTATAGGAAGCCTGGTACATCGATAATATCGAAAATATCGCGATTTACGATGTTTGTGTGTTATAACAAGCTTGTAGCAAATCCATTTGCGATGTTTTCTCAACTCGCTATCAAACCTTGTCGATGTAGCAGTATGTTTAGATAATAGCGGCCATTTTAAATACACTTCAACGTCTATATCAATGATATCAAGATGTATCTCCAGCGGGAGCTGTAAAATATAGGAAAACGGCCCAACAGATGTACCTGTGCTCATGTGCTTTTTCACGTAACTGTTGTTACAGAGTCGGTTTATGAAACAATTTGACCAACTAACATATGTAACTGCGATATTTTTTGACCTAGGATGAATCTGCCAGGTTTTCTATGCTTGTAGAAATACTAGGTATTGACACGTGGTCAGAAAGTCCATTTTGATTTTGATAGTCGGCTCTTTGGGCGATTTTACACCTTCGAAGCATCAAGTAGTTTTCAATTTAAAGCCACGAAACTGACTCAGTGCTGCTCGCCAAACGTATTTGCGTTATTTATATGAACGTAGACTGAATACTAAGTTACTTTGTTTAGAACACATGTCGCACTTAATATATTAAGGTGCCAAATGCATATTAAGTAGTTCACACCTGGTTCACAGCCTTCAGTTTACCTTTCTTTTGTAAAATTATAGTACGCCAAAGTTGCACCCGCGCCAAACTAATATTAATAATGACAATGTTTGTTTATAACCTGTCAATGTGCTACCTCTTACGCATTACAAAACATGCTAGGCGCTAAAGCAAACACACTAGTTATAGCGTTTTTTTGTCATTCTCAGAGGTACTTATCTAAAAATAGACAAAAATGGAGCAACCTGTGTTAACGAGATTGGAGCTAGAAAAAGCAATTAACTTTCAGCTTCTTATTGTACGTAAAACCTAAGCAATATACGAATATAACACTAACGCTCCGTTTACAGACAGTTGTACAAGAATCTTTTCTAAGGGAAGACATAAAAGAATGCCTACGGTTAGTCCACTCGTACCATTGCCATATTGTTCTGTATCTGACATGTTTAAGCCAAATGAAACAATTACGAGGCTATGCCCAGGCTACAAAGCCTATTTTGCGTGATAGATTAGTTAACTTGTTGGACCTGAGAGTAAGCCAATGTGAGAAATCTAGCATCTCAGTTGACGACCTCTATGATATTTGTGTAAAATGTGAAAGGATAAGGCACGTGCTACAAACCGTTTTTTATTCTAAACTTTCTAACAGTCATATAGTTTCCTTACAGGGAAAAGGCAGTACAAGTTTTTTGGTTGTGATAAATATCCCAGACCAGCAGTTCGTGACATCAGTAGAGCTCCTCTCCTATTCAGCTCTGCCACTCAATGTGGTCAGCTTGTTCCTAGAACTGCACCTTTAGAGTATTACACTCCTGCAACTAGAGATGATTACAAATTTATTACGAGTCATGCCTCCCATCCTGATCCACGTGATCCCTTTCATGCCACTAAGTCAACAATTTTGTGTTGGTTCGTAAGTAGTCAGAGTGGAAAACAGCGCAGGGAATTCATTGTTCCTGAAACCTTTCGAACCAAGCGTTATTTATTGAGATGTTTCAAGTATGCACCTAGTGCCAACGACATCTACTGTCCATGGCCATTGGACCTAATTATTTTGAACAACTCATTATTGAAGCTTAACCAAGTACGTCTTAGATCTTTCGCTTTTTTTATCAAATTGTTCACGTGATTTTGTCTATCAATGACTTCGACTTTAAATTTTAATTGTAATACCAAGGGGGAATGCCTAGTACTTCAGGACCTTCGCGAAGGACGTAATGCTTTTTTTTTTGATGGAACCTTTGAACAGGTACAACGCAAGATTCAAACAAACCAGTCTTTCTTATTGTATTAGTGGTATGGTGTCGTACAAGAATATGAAGTACCATCTGTACAACATTTTTGTAACAGACTGCATTATTTATCACGCGAGGAATGCGTGCTGAAAGGTAAGCCTTTTTACAGTCCTTGTGTACAATTTTCTAAGTTTACTATTAGTCCTACTATCGTTTAATAGCACGTGTGATACCAAAGAAGTTATGTGTACGGTATCTTTGGTTGATACCTTGGGGAAACAGCGTATATCAACTCCTGGTCGTGGCATGCACTGTAACCATGTACAGGTACACTTGTTAGAGAAAGGCTCCAATACTTGTGAGTTTGTGAAACGAGTGTATTGCTGACATAAGCCGCTAGTGCTTTGATGTTGCTACATGGTTGGAGATGAATAAACGTTCAAACACTTGGCAGTGCCCTATTTGCTCGACACCTTTATGGTTATATCAGGTGGTAGTCGATTCTTACTTTGCTGCAATATTACATGATGTTTCTGGTAATGAAGCTATAATAAGAGCAGACGGCAGCTATGAGAGCGCTACTGCCATCCAAACACAGTTTAACCTCAATGCCTCTTGTCAATGAAGGCAGCTTAAACAGTGAGGTGCTTTGGTAACCTTTTTGTTATGTATTGGCATTTGAGTATTGTACTTGTGTTAGAGAAGTATGATACACCCATACTAAAAGTTGACACGAATTCATACCAAGGCTAGTGAGAGATGCTTATTTGATATCCCTTTTAATAAATCAACTATCCTCCAATCTTCCATGCTCTGGCATCAACACCGCTCAATTTCAACTTGGTGAGCTGATTGCATTTGCTGATGTATCTTACGCTCTCAATCCTCGAAGTATTACTAATGTTTACCTACCAAGCTCCTCCATAGTAGACTATGCCGAATTACTATAACCGTTATAGTAATACTACACGGTTAGCATAACAAAAATAATCGCTGTACAAATTTATATCACGTGCCTTCTTCAAAGTAAATACCAATGATTGGTATTGTCAGTATCATTTAAGTTATATTTTTGTAAGTTATTGCGAATTTTACGATACGAGAGTGAATATTCAAAGTATTTGCTACTTATCTGAATACTATCTTAAAGTACTTGGTTGTCTTAATGATCTGTGAATAATGTCTGTTTTTCGTCAACGAAAAGCCTCATGTATTTTTAACAGTACACAGTTGACGATTGCTGAATGCAAACAAAACAAACATATTTCACTTTTCCTAACAAGAGTGTCGTGTATGAGTTCCTCTGTATCCGTTCTTCGTTACGTGAACAACGAAGTTTCTTATTATGATATAAAATTAATAAAACCAGAATTCGCCTTACCTCGTGCCTGTAACAACTCGTCTTACCTGTAGCTAAGTTATACTACGAGAGTTACAACATCTTACACCAGCAACACGTTCTAACTTGTTTAGAAGGCGAAAAAAAAACCAAGCAAACTACAGTTTTTCTTCTACTTGATAGCTTGGACGCGTAAGAAGAAATTAAGAAAGCGTTCAAAGGGGTATATAATTTGGGGTTGACTTCAACACTTTTATTAGCATGAATGAAAACAAGGTATCAGACCGTTCAATTCAAGCTCAAAAATAACTAACTACTAGAAACTTAAAGAAGAACAAGAAGAATGCCATCTATTAAACCTTCTTCCAGTTGAGATTCAGCTTGATATTATCGACTTGGACTTGTCACTGTATTATAAGTGGCCTCTCCTTTCAAAACAGGCAGCAATGAACACAAGGTATGATTGTGACATGAATAAGCATGGAAAATGGCTTCGAAGAATCAACAACCTTATTGTACAGCAAGAGTGCTGGATACATGGTCTACAAGATGGAGAGTACAAATATTGGTACTACAATGGTCAATTAAAAAGCCAGTTTAACTGCATCAATGGCAAACAAGCAGGGGAATACAAGGATTGGTATGAGAACAGTCAATTGATGAGGCAGTGTAAGTACATCAATGGAAAACGAGAAGGAGAATACAAGATGTGGTATGCGACTGGGATATTGATGAGGCAGTGTAATTATATCAATGGCAAACAAGTAGGGGAATACAAGGATTGGTATGAGAACAGTCAATTGATGAGGCAGTGTAAGTACATCAATGGAAAACGAGAAGGAGAATACAAGGCATGGTGTTTCAATGGCCAATTGATGGTGCTGTGCAAATATGTCAATGGTAAACGAGAAGGAGAATACAGGGTATTGTGGAACAACGGCAAATTGATGGAGAGGTGCAAATATGTCAATGGAAAACGAGAAGGAGAATACAAGAAGTGGTATAAGTATAGCCCATTACAGATGATTCACAAGAAAAACCATTTGATGATCCAGTGTAATTACATCAATGGCAAAAAAGAAGGAGAATACAAGAAGTGGTATGAGTATGGCGCAATACAGAAGCGTGTGTTTACATCAATGGCAAAAAAGCAGGAGACTACAAAAAGTGGTATGAGAATGGTCAATTAATGGAGTGGTACGAGTGTGTCAATGACCAACAAGAAGGATACCACAAGAAGTGGTATTACAATGCAGGATTAATGGGTGAACAATAGAGAAAGCCATCGATCGACAAATACCACATGTGATTTATTGCTTCAAAAGGTATTCACCATGTCATCAGCAACGCTTTTTTCGAACTATCATGCTTCAATAAAGGTTACCTATTTGTACTGTACAATGTGTTTTATTAAGAGACATCCATGAACGTCTTTTAGGGGTTTTTTTATTACAACAAACCATCAGTGATGGATTTTCTCTTCTTTGTTCTTGTTGGCGTACGTCCAGGTTCCTTAGTACTTTTACGTTTCTTAGGTGTTAAACCTGGTGTAAGCATTCTTCTAGGTGTGCCACTACCTCTCCTAGGTGTCCTTGAAGGCGTAGCATAACTAGCACGAAGTTGATTGTCCGGTGTAACACCACGTTTTCTTAATAATGAAGCTTGTAATTTTCTTCCAGCGGTAGAAAGTGAAGGTGTTCTTGACCTCTTCTGTTTTCCTCTTCTCTTTGGTGTTTGCCCGCTCTTAGAAGCCAAATTCTTACGTGCCTTATCAGCAAGAGAGTGTGTTATTCTATCGCGTAAAGTATCCTCTTGTATATTAAATCGAGGACCAGTTCCAGATCCAACAGAAAGAGGTGTTTCAGGTGCTGCTAACATCATGGGTGTTTGATCAAGAGTACCCCATGTAGTTATAGGACTATCTCCTGATTGTCCTGGGTTTATTTCTGGGGTAAGAAGGAAATCATATCCATTAACATTTGGTGCTTGTGGCTTTTTTTCCGCATCGGGTTCAATCAAATCATCGAGATCAATTTTATGTGTTCGTGCTGAACTCATTATCTCTCCTATACTTAAACCATCCTTGAGCATTTGATAAACTACCTTTTGTTCTTGTTTTTTCTTTGCCTAAAAGAGAATCAGAATAGGTCAGAACGTTGGACGAAATAAAATAAATTGTCAAAAAAAATTCTACAAAAAAAAAAAGATTACAGTGACTTACAGACTTAGGATTCGGTTTCTTGAATACGTCAAGGCGTATACGTGTATTATGTGGTACAAGAGCCTTTGATTGACTCTTTACAGGGTCAGCTAATGTACCAATACCATCTGGCTTCCACATTAAAAGATTCTGAGGTGTATACTTCCATGATGTATTTGCTCCTGGTCCTTTAAGTAATAATTGCTGTCCTTCCTCATCTCTCATCCAGGCATTCTTTTCATACCGTTTAATACGTTCATCATTTGTTATTTGTCTATTGTAGAGGGTCAGTAATCGCTTCTAATTCGAAGGAACGGAAAAACGGATTATTTTCCGAAATTACGCCGTTGTGGCTACGTACTCAAACGAAGCGTCATCTTCTGATGTAAATCGGGCGTGAAACTGATCTACAGTTAGATCTTCAAGCATTTTAGGAACTTTTTCTTTTTTTTCGAGCTTAGTAAGCCTCCCTGTCTTTTTGACGCGAGAAAGAAGCGCTTCTTCATCGTCTTCGTCGTTTGAAGGAGCCGTTGGAGTATCTTTTGCAAAAACTGGCGTTTGTAGCGGATTTAAACGTCCCTCTACGTCAATGGTTATTATTTGAGGCGTTAATGGATTTTACTTACTAATGTTATGTTTCTTCGCGTATTTTTGTTGAATTTCGCGCATAGCTACTAAATCTCCATTGCTTTTAGCTTGTATCCAATCCAAATGATCCGTTAATTTAGGTAGATCAGGAAAAAACTCCTTCTGAATAACCTTCTCGAGTGCTTCTATGTAATCATCTTCTTCAAGTACAATTGCTGTACTTTGTGTAGTTTTAGGCAGAGCTTTGTCTCCAAGCTTCGCTAGTTCCATTTATATATATTTACAAGTGATTTTGACGAAATGGCATCGCTTCGGCCTTACAGTCAATGAAAACTGAAAAAGTCAGAAAATGGTCAATAATAATTTTCATACAAAACAGCACCAAGTTGCCGCCTTTTTCGCGCGTTGTATTCAAATTTTCAAACGCTAAAACTCTACGTACACGCTTGCATACGAATCTACGCCTTGTGTAGACGCAAATTACACAAAAATACAAAAAAATGGCAGCGCACAAGGAAGGGTTACTTTATTTACAAACGACACAATCGTATACGCCATTGGTAGCAGATCAGTATGTGTTAAACAAGCTTACCGGCAAAACTATCCGAAAGCAGACGATCTCCCAATTGTGCTGTCCCACAGTGGATCCGGCTTCTGTAGAAGCAATTGTTCTTCCAGAGGCAAAAGCTATTAAATCTGAACCAACAGAGACAGTTCCAAAGTACACTAAGACCGTGCGCAACAAAGAAAACGTAAATCGAGGCAACGTGGCTGTCCGCGCACCTACAAAAAAACCCAAGGTACTTCAACTAGTTAGCTAGCCTCTCCGTTTACGCCACGTAGAAAGTGCGAGAACGACGCTCGCAAACAGTATCTGGTCGTGTAAAAAAAACTCCAGTGAGAAAACGCACGTTTAACACTGATTCTTATGTATCTAACTTGCTATAGCCACTGGCAGTAGAAAAGATAATTCCCTTGGCGCATTGACAAAGAAATTTATGGCTATGGTGCGTAAATAGCTTTTTTCTTTTTTGAATCTTAAATACATCCGAGTGCTCTGTAGTATACAGACTCTTAACGCTCTGTGCGCACGTACAAAATATATCCAAGAAGATTTTTTTTTGAATAAACAGAGTTTTAGCGCCATTTCTTCTAAAATCGTTCTGACGTGTTTTTTAAAGGTTGAAAGCTCAAAGGGAGGATCTCTTGACCTTAATATTGTATCAAAAGAATTATCAGTTCAAAAAAGAAGATTGTACGATGTCACTGGTGTCTTGGAAGGTATAGGATTGCTTGAAAAACGCTCCAAAAATCATATTCAATGGAAGTACGTAACTTTTGTCCACATCCTGTTGATTTCTGGGTATTCACAAATTTTTTTTAGAGGCGGTCTACAACCTGCTAATGCACAAGATACCACTCAATTGAGTGGTATTCGAGATGAAATTCAAGCGCTTAAGAGCCGTGAACAAGAATTAGATAAACTCGTTAGTGAACGACAGAATGGATTAAAAGGATTGGTTTCACAGGGTTCACTGTTTTCTTACGTATCTCATGATGATATCCGTAACATGCCTGGTATGGAAGATCAAACGATAATTGCTGTGAAGGCTCCTACAGGGACACGCCTGGAGGTACCTGATCCAGATGAGGTATGTGTTTGCTCCATTTTTTCTGTCTTTTGCATCCGAGTAGCGGTCATTCTGGAATTCGTGTTTTCTTTGAACCTACTGGCGTTGCTGTGACTTCTTTGTTTTCTTTCATGCTTACTTTGATTGTATAGGATATGACACATGGTCGGCGACGATATCAAATTTTTCTTAAGAGCGATGGCCCAATTGATGTCTACTTGGTTTCTAAATTCGATCCTCAAGTTGCTGTACGCGTCTATCTTTTGATTAGTGGTAGTTTAATGGCTTATTAAATTGTTGTTTAGGAACCGTCAATATACGCACCAGAGACACAGTTACCAGTTAAACCGCCAGTTGACGCTGCTGATATTGATGCTTATCTTAATCTTTACACAAACGATATGGAGTTATCGGAACTGGGTATGTGGTTGCTACTTGTAGCTTTGCTGGTTCATTCAATGACGTACTTACTCGTGTTGTAGGCGTTACAGATTTCTACAAGTGATCAGTTATCAGTAATTTTAAGCTTACCTCTTGTCACGATTTTCTAAAAGAGGTTACGTGAAGATTGATACTTATAAACAGTTTTTGCGCGTTGTACAAAAAAAAAAAAGGAATTGTAAATAAATAGTAATGAATTAATTAATTAACCTCGTTGTGTGGTTCGTTTGGGTGGTGTCTAAGTGAGAGCGGTTTTTTTTGTTAAGTCAGTTTGTGAAAAGGTGCTGGACTGAGGCAATGCGAAAGGTGCTTGCGACTGATCGTATGTACATACGTTTTAGGCGTTATTAATTTGTTTTAGGTTTATCAGAACCTTTGAATTACCCAAGCAGGTTCAAACACCATTTTTTGGTTCCTGGTTACTTTTTCTAATGTTTTAACGCATTATTAGTGCCTTTATCTCTAGATTATCGCATGAAGAGCTTACAAATACTTCCAACGCTCCGAAGCGATCGTTGGATGAAATAAAAGACCATTTAGCAACTGAAGAAATAAAATTAGAGCACGTTGATCGAATTTTGATTTAAACGCTTATGGATCTACTAGAACCGTTCGTGGCATGATTTTGAAGCAATTGCACTCTGTACAAGTACTCTACAAACTAGTTACAGTTTAAGTTACTCACTGTCAATCAAGGTTGAGGAGAAAACATTCATTAAGCTTCTAACAACTATACGTAACGAAGCATCTTCCGTACACAACTATCGTGTTTTTCATGACCTAAACGTTTTACAGCAAGGCCGATACGCGAAGCCTACTACCACTCAAATACCAGTAACGTCTACCAATCAAATAGCAGTAACGCAAACTCCTGAACCATCAGGTTATAACCCTTATGATGAAGATATGGGTCGTGAAGAAGATGAAGAAGATGATGATGATTATTCTTCTGATGGAGACGCGACGGAGAGGTTTCTTAATAGTATGTTGTAATACAACAAAAGTGGTATTAATTATACTCTCTAAGAGCATAGAGGTAAGCTTGAAGGAAATAAACCTAAAGGAGATAAACTTGAAGTACACAAAGGAGATAAGATTGTTGAAGATAAGAAGAAAGGAGATAAGCTTGATGGAGACAAGCAGCATGGAAATAAGGTTGAACCCGATGATGAGCCTGAAGAAGAAGATGATGAAGAAGAGGACAGTGACGATGAAATGAGTGCTGTACGTATTTACATAAACATAATCCAATTTCTAAACTTTTTAATTCAAGATTCTCAACAAGTACAAAGGAAATGACTCGGATGAAGATATGCTGGACATGGCAGATGATTATTATATGTAAAGAGAAACAAAGAGTTTGTGAATTAACAAGAAACCAAATAAAACAAAAAAACTGTATTTTTAAACAAAAACTTCACTAACTAAAATTTTTTTTTTATTTGAGTTTTCTATCAACACAACGCACAGTCTATATAAGCTTCCTATTTAAAATCATCAAAATTGTCACTGGGATAATGGTGCTTCTTCTTTCTTTATAGCCTTACTCTTAAGTGTACCATCAGCGTTCCACTCTGAAACATCACCAACATCGTCATCATTTAGTTTTGTACAAGACTTAGCCAACTGTCCATTCAAATGCCACTCTTTATACGAACCATTCTTTTTACCTTTATCCCAGTAACAATGCATATACAACTGTCCAGTGTTATACCACTGTTTATACTCACCATGATAAAGACCATTTATATTAATAGCTTTAACATGAAGTTGACCGTTTAAATGCCATTCCTCATACGGTCCATTATCTTTACCGTTATTCATAGTAGTCCTCATAAAAATCTGACCGGATCTATGCCATTGTTGATAAGATCCGTGTTCAACTCCATTAATTTTATTACTATGAATGAACATTTGTCCATTATCATGCCATTGCTTAAACTCTCCGTGTTTCTTACCTTCCTTAAAAGTACAATCAACATGAAGCTCACCATTCTTATGCCATTGTTTAAAAATGCCATGTTTCTCTCCTTTAACATATGTACACTCCATACAAACTTGTCCGTTTGAATGCCATTGTAAAAACTTACCTTCGTGAAGATCATTTTTTTTAGTACACAAGATATGCTGTTGACCGTTCTTATACCACTCTTTATACTCACCTTCATCTTTACCATTAGTAACCATAACATTTATAAACAACTGTCCGTTATTATGCCATTGTCTATACTCACCATTCTCGACACCATCATTCTTAAAACTTTGAATAAAAAGTTGTCCATTTTCATGCCATTGCTTAAACTCACCGTGTTTCTTGCCTTTTCTCTTTGTACAAAGAACATGTAGTTGTCCTGTATAATACCATTGTTTATACTCTCCTTCAGTTACACCATTCTCATTATAACAAGAAATATAAAGTTGTCCGTTTTTGTGCCATTCTTTGAACTCTCCGTGTCTTACGCCTTTTTTAAAGTTTCTTGATGTTTTTTTAGCTCCGTTCGCATACCACGTCAACCAAGCGCCATGTTTGCGAAGGTTGACGTCATAGTGCGTAGCTTTAGCAGCCTTAGCGGACAGGCAATGCCATTTAGCGAAAATTTCCGCGTTGAAACCGCAAATTTCTGTTTGAAGCTCGAAAGGAAGTTCCAGTACGTGTGCGGTGCTTTTCGACGCATTACGAGTGTCTAAAAGTAAGAGTGAGCTTAAAACAGTTGAATCGTTAAAATATGATCTGTTTAAAGCCTGTTGGCGTTGGGTATCGTTCAGGATAATCGCTGATCGCGTAATTTTGTAAAAAACAAAATGGCGCTAATTGTACTTACACTCTTTTTTGGGTTCGCCCATTGCAAACGCCTTGCTCCTTCTGACTCTTTCTTTACGTAGTATGGCAAACAAGGAAAGTCAAACCACGTCAAAACGCGAATACTACAAAATTGGGCTTTTTGGTTTATCGGGTCAAATGTACAACCTGAAACCTCGCTGTTGGCAATAGCGTGTAGAGAACTACCAAAACCTCGGATCACAAGACACGGTCGAACCCGGGCACGTGGATCTAGTAACGCGTGTTGTATGGTTATGTGCAGGTTCTTTCGTGCTGAAAACTACAAAAATCTTTCACAACATCACACTTGCTCACTTGTTTACAGCCTTTAGCACCCTCGTTATAATACTGCAGAGCTTGAATACTCACCCCGATGTTACATCTATATCTGGCGCTTCAGATAATCCTTGTATCCACGTGCGGTTTGTAATACACAGGTAACATTGCTGAACCTACTATCATATTATGTTCGTATGGCATTAGGATACAAATAATGAAGTGGTTAAAGTATGTTGAACTATTTTAAGGTTTATTTCTAATATTAAGGACATTGTCTAAAGCTAAAGGAAGCATTCTTAGGAGAGTGCAAGTAGCAAACCAATGAATAATGCTACGCCCAAGATGGCTTCAACAAGAGTGAGCTAGCAGAATAAAAATAGGTTGTTTTGTACCAAGCGATGCTGTTTGAGACTTGTTGCCAGTGGAAGGAGCTGGTGTTGTTGCATTTGTCGGAGAAGGAGGAGGTGTAGCCTAAGGTTTTGTGTTAGGTCGTATGCAAATCTTGTATTAGACTCACAATGCCGGTTGTGAATGCCAAGTTAGCACAAGATTCAGACGCTTCAATGTGTGCTCTAATAACTTGGTTTACGCGTTCGCTCCTAGATTGAATTAGAACGAATGATAACCCAACAGTATCGTACTTGAAACCATGTTTCCCTACTTCTCCCATGACTAATGCAAGTTGGCAGTAGGACCAACAAGGTGGCTTGTTGAGAGGTCCTGAACCAGTAACACAGTAACTCATACATACACCTGTAAATAAAACGTCAGAAAACTTGAACTTGATTTAGACTCACCTGCATCTGGAGGTACTGGCCCATTGTTTCCACAGTTATCTATAACGGGATCGTACTGACCTGTATCATGAGTATGGTGAGACCCTACTAGATGACCAATCTAACCTTGTTAAATTTTCCAACATTGGCGGTACTACAAATAGTATGTCGTACTTCATGTGCGATAATATATGGGTCATGAATGGCATCAAATTCAGTAGTACCATAGGTTCCAGAAATACCGGCTTCGCAATACTTGTATTCTTCACAAAGGCCACCTATTCAAATAAGTAGTTACCCTCCCTTAAAAAAAGAACCAATACATACCGACTCTTTGAGCATATCCGCCTGCCCTTCCACCTCTCAGTGCAGCCCCAACATTGAACTCAAGATTCGGAAAGCTACTTTCAATGTATGTTTTCATTGCTGTAGCGTCCCCTGCACCAGGAGAATTTAAACCGAGATGAACAACATCTATTGTTGCAAAGAAATCGCGTTCATACATAGCAGATACCTAAAAATAGATGAAAAAAAACCCAGCACGTGACCTGAAATAAAACGTAATAAATAGGGAAACGGTGTATACCACGCCAATAATTGTCATCATGTAATCACGTGCTTCTTCAGAACTATTAAACTTGTCTCTGAAAGCAGTATCAGTTTCAATTGCACCCTTAAGGTGATATGTCTTCCCGTTTGTAGTTGATAACCCATTGCTCTCTTCAGCACGCTTTCCAGAAGGGTGAAAGCGTGTCAAATCAGGTTCGGGAATATTACTGCGATGCTTGGTTGAGCAAGAGTAGTCAATGACTTCGTCATGAACATTTCCTTGTAGCTCTCCCAACGCGAGAGAATCATTAAATTGAACATGGTGATGGTCTCCGTTAGACCAATGCACCATACCCCTAAAAAGGGACCCAGCGTTAACAGTTAGAACCTACCCAAAATATCAACAAGAAAATGAGAATTGTTAACTGAAGTGACAAATTAACACAAAAAACCTTACCACTATACTTTTTTGATCGTTCGAAACGTGCCCTGTATACACAGTGGCCTGTTGATCCATGTCAGTAGCTTCTTTTCCTTCAATGTAAACTAGAAACTTGTAATCTGAAGAAACTATGATTCACAATACCGCGAGGCGTTGACAAATGTTTCTTCAATTTAAACTCAAGCTCTGGCTCATTTTTATCGTAGTGACGAATACCATACACGTTGAAAGCAGTGCTAATTGTTAAATTAAAATTTGCTACGCTAGCGAATACCAGAAAGGCGATTTCTGCTCAAGAGGCATTGAAACCGTTTCTACATACGCACCCTGCTTCTATTGAACGTTTGTTGTAGGAGCCAAGAATAAAATCTTTAGCGTGGATACGCAAGACCCCAGGATTGAGAGAAGTTGATACAGCGACTGTACAGAATACAATGCATGCAAAGTAAAACTGAACGGGAGCCATGGTTGTTAACGGTGGTCAGGTTTATTAATACAACAACTGGCATTTTGAAGTGTGCACGTTTATAAAACTTGGGATACCGCGAGAAAATTATAGGCTCCAGTCCACACATTCATGTTCAATACTACTTCATATGCCGTTTGTTTTGATCGCAGCGATCAGTTCACAATCGCATCGCAAATTCGCAAGTACTACTATAGAGGAATGAAAAGGAAATTGCTAGCTCCATGTATTGTTTTGTTATGTGGTATGAAGTTCATCTCACATGCGAAACCTTTTTGTTAGCTCAGCAGCATTCTAACTTGTAACGAAAACTGAACATTTTAGGATTAAACCACGTGCCATGAAATACTCGTGGCTATGCCAATTTCACTTTCTTTAAATTTTCTTATCTCCTTCGTCCACTCTATGTGTAGAACTTTGTCTTTTAAAGATTATCAAAATAGCGTGCATTAGAAAAGCGTAGTTAGTGGCTAAAAACAAGCAACAATAACCAATCACACTGAGTACAGGAGAAGGTTAATTTAAGCCAAAAGTTGTATCAGTACAGTGTCCTTAGTCTTGACGAGATCATATATACTTCATGCATCTTAGTACCATTGTTATGCTTTTTGTTGGTAATGTTGTGCAGATTGCCAAAAGATAAAAAACGGATACGCAAGTGCATTAAGTTAGGCAAATTCAATAGAGATGTTTAGCATAGATAATTATATTGTAGATCTCTTATAAAGTACTTCAAATTGACTATCAAAATTTATTGGTCTGCTCCTTTTTCTACTCTTTACGGGCGATACCGCCTTTGCTCATTGGTAAGTATTTTTTTGCTTCTGTCATTTGACGCTCCATGAACCACACGTTACCTTTTCCAACCGAGCTATCGCTGACTTCAGCCATTACTTTCTAAAAAAAAAGTTAAGAAGGTTGTTTGGACAATCCTAAAACGTACAGCTGCCTTCTCATACTCCACAACCAATTGCTCAACGGCTTGTTCAGCAGATTCCTTAGCAGCATCAGCCGCTTGGCGTGCCGCAACTGCTTCGGCTGCTGCCTTTTCAGCAGCAGCTTGAGCTTCATCTGCGGCTTGTCTTGCGGCTGTTGCTGCGGCAGCAGCTTGGTCCGCAGCTTCACGTGCAGCGACAGCTTCCTTATGAGCAGCATCGGAAATCTCACGGTACTGGATAGCTTGTCTTTCTGCCTCGTCGGCTTCTTCACGTGCTACTACAGCAGCTCCATGTGCCAAATCGGCTTCTCTTCTAGCACTTACAGCAGCTTGTTTAGCAGTCTCAGCTTCATCTCTTGCTTTCTTCGCAATATTATGAGCTTCTTCAGCTGGCAAGCGTGCTTTCTCTAGAAAGAGGTCAGGATACACCACAACTCTACACAAAATGTGTACCTGCTCTTTTTGTTGCTGCTTCTTGAGTGATCTTTGCACGACGCAAAGGAAGAGGGTCCTACAAAGACGTCAGTCGAAATACATAGTAAGAAAACAGCAATAAAACAAAGTATACCTCTGCTAAGTGCACAGCAAGATCAGCTTTAGCTCTACCACGTGTAACTACGCCACCAACTTCACATTTTTGTTTTAAATCCTCAGTCTTTGCATTGTACGCATTTTCTTGTTCCTAATACAAAGTCAGCACTTGTTCTCGGTAATTTCTATCGTACTTGTAGCTCCTTTAATGCTTTCCTTAGCTCGTCCTCTGCAGCCCGAAGTTCATCAGCACGTGCTCTTGCTATTTCTTCCTTTGAAGCTGCTTCAGCGGCTGTTGTTATTGCCTGGTCTTCTTTTGCTTTTGCGGTTACAGCAGTAGACTTTGCGGTAGCTTCCTTATTCCTTGCTTCACGAGCCTTATCTTTAGCATCCTCTTCTTTAAGTCTGGCGTCTTCAGCTTTTTCTCTAGCTGCGCTTTCCATCTTTTGAGCTTCAGCGGCCTACAAGGACTCAACATAAACAAGTCCGGCTCTGGTTTTAGCATGCTTGTTTCGGACTTACACTGGCTTTAGCTTCATCTTCCCTTGTTTTGGCAGCTGCTGCTTTTTGCTGAGCATCAGCTTCTTTTGCTTTGGCGTCAGCTTCTTGGGCACGTGCTTCTTTGGCTGCGGCTTTTGCTGCCTCTGCTTTTTCTTGAGACTCTTTCAAAGCGTCTGTTACTTTTTTAAGTGCAGCTTCAGCCTTTTTAACCTCTTCTGGGTCACCCTAAAAATAAACAAAGTACGTTACAAAGGAGGAGATGTAGAAACGTCAAACGGTGCCAACGTACTTGAGGTTTTTGGCAGAAATCTTCGATAACCTTTCCGTTTTTGTAGAGACAGTACCTACAAGGAAGAAATGTTAGTTCGGTGTTTACGTATGTTTTTTTTGTAATCAAAGACGTACTCTATTAAAGCGAGGCGCTTGTTAAAGTCTAAATCAGCTTTTGATAGCTCCACGCGAAGTTCCTTGACAGTTTTTGTTTCACCTTTTTTTGGACAATCAATCACGTGTCACGAAGAGATGTTATCCAAACCATATGTAAGACGTACCAATACTCTCCAAGAACCTATGAGCACCGAACTAGATATACATTAGACAAAGTAAAGCGAGACAACAAAAAATTTTCGATTCAGTTTCCAAAACAAAAAAAATGATCACGTACTTCGTCTAAATCATTTCCTTCTTCTCTTTTAGCAACATCAAGCTCTATGAATTTCTGGACCCAGTTCCAAACGTCTTCAGCCGAGTCTAGAAAGAATAACAGTTAACGAACATCTTAAAGTATCGAAAGCGATACTCACCTTTACAGTCCTCCCAATAAGCATTGAGAAAGGCCTATCCAAATACCGTTAAAATCAAAAAAAAAAGATAAAAAGGCTTTTTCTTTCAACCGAAAAACTTTGCGAAATAATACGTTAGGCACGCATTACAGAGCGCTATCTTATCAAAAGAAAGCAGTCAAGGGGTTAAAAAATCGTTGGTGTCATCATACCTTGCCTTGGTCCATGTAAACCATGTTGGTGAAGTCTGAAAAAGCGTATTGAACAGGAGCAGCCATTGTTGTGATGAACTAAGCGATTTGTGTTTGTGCACAATTACTTATAACGAAAACAAGCAGTCTTTGCAGTATTGTAAGCGTAAGTGCGCTGTAAGATACAATACTATCACGTGTTAAGCCACGTGATGCAGAAAGCGAGCGACAACTTTTTTTTAATTTTTTTGAGCCAAAAAAAACCGTTAACGGACGAAACCTCAACGTGTGATTAAACCGACACCAAATACTCGCCACATAAAGCAAACTGGTTAAAAAACTTTTGTACATTAACGGTTTATTTAAAAGGTCTAATGGGTGACTGGCACGCTCAAAAATACAGCTCTCTTGCGTTCAAGCAGGTATTCGATCAAAGGTAATGTCGCTGACGAGCGCAATACACTACTACAAGTAAGGTAACTGAAAACGGATACAGGCCAGTCACAAAAAAGCCTTTGGCTATGAGATTTTCTTGTTTCTTTTTTATTCTAATTCTATCATCAGTTTAGATTCCTCTTCTTTTCTGTTTTTTCTTTCTTCTTCTTCAATATCTATCATTGTATCTTTTAATCTTTTACCTCTTGTTTCTATTGGAAGAAGAAGGGAACATATAGCTCCTACAACACCACACCCTACAAAAACACCAACTGGTATCTGAATCGAAATACTTGCAAGTGAATTAGAGAAGAAAGGAGTTGCTATCGATGATACTTTTGAAGCAGCAGTAGCAACACCAAGAGATGTTGCCCGAAGACTTGTAGGATATGCTTCTGGAGTGTAAACAAACAACAGACAGTATGAAGCCATTATAGCCATCCTAGCTATGAATAGAGCTACAGCACCAACAACAGAACCTAAATGGTATAGTCAGTTAGAACATGGTTTGCGCTGGCAAGGTTTGTGTACCAACATCGAAAAACAACACTGCAACAGAAGCCGAGCAAAGTGTTAAGCTTATTGCAGACAATCTCTTCCTCCCAATGCAGTCTATAATTAACGCAGGGAAGAACAGACCAGGAAGCTGTTCACATTATTGTTAAAACCAATTCCTTGAAAAGACTCGTCTTGGATGATGTTAGTACCTCAGCCAATGTTGTGATTACCACTGTTAGATAAACCGTATTTGATACAACTTGTTCACCTTCATCAGATCCACCAATTATTAAAAAGACTTTGTACCATACGTTAGATTGACAAGCCAGAAATCGTTTATAACTTGTACCTGGAGTGAATAGAATTACACCATAGTAAAGAAAAGCATTTACCATCCAAATAATCCATACTAGAATTGAAGTACACCTAAAGATAGCAAGTTATAAGCACAATGCTATTTGCAAAACAAAACTATACTTGCAGCAAGTTCTTTGAAAACAACTGCAAGAATGGAGTTATTGATGAATGAGGCATCCTCTTTGGTACACGTAATGTTCCTTGTGGCATTGGTTTGCTTCGAGGTAGCATTAATAAACAATTATGTCACAAAAAATCTAACCCGTTCATTTGTGCAATCTGGCGCAGTACTACTATTGCTTCGTCTTTTCTTCCGTTTATTACAAGCCATCTAGGAGATTCCACTAGAAGAGGGTAGGCTCCAAGTAACATAACGACAGGTACTACAGTAATTGCAAGAAGGTAACGCCAGCCAAGAGTTGGTAGAACAGCCCTAAGCAATTGTTTAGTTATGTTGCATGTGTTGGAGCTATACCATGCCAGCAAAGCCTCGAAAAGTGTTCCTACTGTCCAAAACGCCGAGAACAAGAACATACACCTACCACGTGATTTCACAGGAAGGAATTCAGTAAAATATGTGAACACCAAAGCTCCACCTAAATAACTATTAATGACCTATCACTATATTTAAAGCCTATACCTCCATCGCCAAAACCACCACCTATACGTATAATAATCAGCCAATAAAAATCAGGAGCATAGGCCGATGCAAGACCAAACACTGATACGATAATTGTAGTGAACATATAACCCCATTTTCTTCCATATCTACATATCGCGTTAACTCAACTGGAGTGTTTTGACGCTTGGAAACACGTGATTTACGCTATTTACCTGTCTCCGTACCAACCAAAAAATAAATCGCCAATTAAAATACCTAAAAACGTGCCAGAAGCAAGAAGCGCCTCTTCGTTCCTGTTTTCATTAAAAACTACCAAAAAAAAAAAGCATACCCTCCAAGACCAAGCTCAATGCGTAGAAATGGTAGTAATAGGCTCAAAACCATCACTTCTAATGCCTCTACTGCCCATACAGCACCACAAAGGAACATCATTCGAACTTGGAAGCTACCAAAGCCTATAGCATCCAAACACTGTAATTACACTTGTGTTACATAGTTTTTGTAAAATTTATTTTCTTTATTCAATCTCGTACTTCCTCGACTGTAAACTCGGTGTTCTTAGCATCTACATCACTTAACGTACTATTTTTCTCGTGTACATCATCAGGAATGTCCATCCTTGTGTTGGTTCGTGAAAGCAAATAAGTTGTTTTTCAACAATAGTACGCTTATTTGAAAGGCGAAATTTATGGGTTGGTTCTATAACAAGTGACATTGTTAACTTACGGATGATGTTGAAAGTAAACAAATTAACATACTAGCTCTCTTACTCTTATGGATTGGAGTACAAGTAATGTCTACTTCTTTAAAGTTTCCGCTTTCCTTCAGCAAGTTGCTTATTTTGTACTTTGTGTTAGTAGAACATCACGTGCTTGCTACTGATCATGAGAGTCGTAGGTTCCAATATGACGCTCAAGACACTGTTGCGACGTTGAAGTAGTGATATTCGTTGTACGGAACTGCAATATCTGCTTTATGGCTCAACAGAAAAAAAAGTTAACTATTTTATTTTGGCTATTTAACAACATGATACAAATGCCTTTTGTTTTTTTTTTCTGTAATGTTACTGCTAAGCACCCAAAGGAGAAGTATTTACATTTGCAGCAGGTGCAAATACGGGACTTGTATTTGCTGCTCCACCAATAGCGGCAGCGCCACCGGCTGCTCCAGCACCACCAGCAGCAGCTCCTTGAATAACACGATATGCAACAACTAAGATTTTTGTTAACAGAGAACACTACGTAATTAAAATAGTCACGTACAGGCTATAGCAGCTAGTACAAGTACTGCTGATCCAACTCCAACAGCTAATCCAGTAGTTGGATCAATAACACCTGAAGGCTAAAGGGAAAAATTAATCGAAAGAAAAAGCTATGACGAAAAAAAACGTACTGCAATAACTACAAGACACGTTCCGTTTCCATCCATTACACGGCACTGTGCATCGTCACTAATGCTACCATCTGCATTTAACATTCTAAAGAAATGAGTCAGTCACGCAAAGACAGAGGCAAGGTTGAAAAGAAAAAGTAATGACGTACTCTGGTATGTCTTCTGGTAATGGACATTCTAGAACAAGACATGTTTCGTTGTTTTCACCAACTTCTTCAAAGTCTACACCTGCATGTATTGTTGGACAGTCAAATCGGTGAAGAGTCCCTGAAAGGTCCTGAAGAGAAGAGAGTTAACAATCAACGGTTACTTTCGTCTCAAAGCTTGTTTTCACTTACCGGACAACAGATAGGTTTTTCCTCTATACAAGGCATATCAGTAGGGGCACTAGTTGGAGTTGAAGGAGTTGGAGGTGGAGGCTAAATAGAGCGTAAATAACTTGAACAGAAACAAAAAAAACCTTTTTGTTTTCTTACCTCAACACATCTATTCAAACAAAAGCAAATACCAGCACAACCATCGCAAGGTTGCTCATATTCTCCATCACACAACGTAGGAATGAGTTCGTTTACAAGCTTTCCAATACCTTCAAACTGCGAAGTACCAAAGAAAGCTCCATCTGATGCAATGCCTTGTAGTTGCGCTCTATTACAAATTTAATTACTTAAGCAACAACTTTGAACATACTGATCTAATGAATCTCCTACAGCTACAACTATAATAGTAACTCCGCTTGCTTTTAGTACAGATGCCATTTTTTGTGGTGGTTCTCCATCAGTTGTATGAACTCCATCAGTTACCTTGTAAGAGTAAGTTATTGAATTCTGATTCATTATTTTTCTGGGGTTTTTTTTGGACTTACAAGAACAGCTACACGGTGAACTTCATCTCTTCCGTCTTTGAACATGTACTAAAAAAAATTGGTTAGTTCTGGATTACGAGTAGTTTCAAAGTACAGTAGCAGCATCTAATGCTCCAGTGATGTTTGTTTTACCACCAGTACGGTTTAGATTAAAATCAATGAGATTGTTGATTGATGCTTGTAGGTCATCGTAATCGTAGGTCAATTCTGTGTGAATACTACCTCTTGATTCAAACGTTACAATACCAGCACGAGAGATATTCTCGTCGATGGTAATAATATTCAATTCCTAAGAGTGGTAAGAACCGAAAAAGTACAAGAAAGTTCAATGAATAGAGTGCTTTTATCGTACTGGATCAATAAATGCTTCTACAAAGGAGATAAGTGTTTCGTATTCTTGTTCATCTATTGATGATGACCCATCTAAGATAAATGCAAGATCAACAAGTCTAAAAAGATTGTAAGGTTGGTTATGCGAAGCGAGCAAATTCACGTGTTTTTATTGAGAAGCATTGACGTACCGTTTGCATACAGTAATATTGCCAGAAGCATCGCAATCAGCAGGAGGGTCCCAAGTTCCAGGAGGAAAGTTTCCACCAAAATCAGGAGGGATAAGGTTTGTCGCATCTAAAGTGAAAAATCACGTGTTAGAATAGTTTAAACGAAGTGCAAAAAAGGTAAAAAAAATCAACAAGAGAAAAAAATATTGACGCACTCAAGAATTCCAAAAACAAAGTGCCGTCGTTCTCAGCCTTTGGATAATTAATCGTAGCTCTTTTTATTCCATCGATAAGAGATAAGGTAAGAGATATTTCTAGCTCAACTTCAGGTGGGTTAAGAGTGTTATCAACCTATAAGAACAACATTTAGAACTTTGTGAAAAAAAGTTTCACAAAAAATAGTACCTGCTTGAAGGAAGTTTCAATAAAGCCATCTGAATTAACGTTACACATAGTATTCTAAAATGACATGAATTACAGTACTACTTTTTCCTATTTCACCGTACGTTAGCTAGTATACCGTTATCAATATTTACTGGATCGAAGGCATCAGGTCTATGTATAAGAACAGGGAAAAGGTTTTTCGCAGGATCTGTTATGAATCTACTGCATTCTCCTCGACATGTACGAACTGTTACACCCTATTTATTTACCCCATTAGAAACAGCGATACATCAAAAATATTCAACTTTTTATCGCGCGTGCATATCACGTGATTGGTTTTGTTGTTCGAAAACTTTTTCACACAAAACGTTTCGGTTCGTTTTTTTTTATTGCTAGCGCTCTTACGTACATCAGTAAAGAACGTCCATTCAGTTACCTCCTCGACTGTTATATCTGTAGGTGTGTATGTAATACGCATCTGCTTTTCAGGTAAATCGTAGTAAAAGATGCCTACACCTTGTAGTTAGTACTCTGTACTTGGCGTTGTAGGGTTTTTTTCCTTTCTTGTTTTTAGTTTACCTGGATATTTTTCAGCGTCAGGTCCAGGGGCAAGACTAACATTAACGTGGTGTATAAACCTTCTACTACCAGCAGCTGATAAACAAGCATCTGTTTGAGCACCAACGTTGTGAAAACATAAAACAGAAATTACAGCAAAGAGAACTACTGTAAAAGCGTTTATCTTCATCATCTTTATTGAAAAATCAAAGAGAGGTGTAGTTCGTATGAAGTGGGTTTAAGAGGTAGTACTAACTTATGTTTATTGTGAATCCATGTTTTCTTTTTAAAAGTGTGTAACGCTCATAGCGTCATTAAACATCGAAGAAAAGAGGCACCTTGGTGCTTGTTACACTTTCAAGAAGTGGAGATTTTTATCTCTTTTGATTTTTACAGTACATTCAGATCGGCTTTTGATATATGCACCACGCTTACTACAAGCGCGTCATAAGCCGTTCCCGCGTGTTCTGATCCAAAAACAAAATCCTTTGGGCGAGATATAAGTGGGATGCATCACGTATCTCTATGGTAGCCACTAAAGCTTCAGTGATACTATCCATGTTTTTGTATAGCGACATGTTTGCTTTCACGAAAAAATAATATGCTCAAACAATCACGTGCGTTTACTAAAAGGAAGCATACTATATTTTCAAAATAGTTATATGTGTATTGAGTACCACTGAGCTATTTCCTGGTTTCTGGAGGCTTTTTGAAACGCTACAATGCTCACGTGTACTAAAGAGGTGGATATTGCGTGGGGACCGAAGTAGTTACATAACAACAACATACGTGAACGCCAGATCACTTTTCTCGCCGCTGGTGCTAAGATTTTGATAAGTCACCCTACGACTAAGGTAGCGGCTGAGTGCTGACAAATTACATTGTACAACCGCAATGGACAACCACTCGTTTAATCCATTTTGGCGTAATGATAACGAATACTATGACACGTCTCGACAGCAGTTAGCAACTTCCCTACTAAAAACAGATATTGATATTCTCAAAAACAAAGGCGAACAATACGTCGACGCAGATACAGGCGATTTTCGCAATATTCCATTGGAATTACTTGGTATTTATCTTAAAAACCGTTAACGCCAAAAGTAGCTAGTTTAACTGTCGTTTCATGTGTTGGTTTTGGTCTTCTTATTTGTTTTAATCATTAAAACGTTTGACATTATAGCTCTCAATAGTGGTGTATTTATTTTAATATTAGATACTATTTTATGGTACGCTGTACCACATACAGAAGGGAGACCAAAGTTTAAGAGAATGATACCGTTCATTACAACATGTCGTGCTTTGTATGTTTGTGGTAGGTCTCTGGGGTATATACGTAGCACTTACGATCGTCTCTTTCGGTGCGCCCTTCCATCACGAATTGTACAAAAATTAAGACCACCCAACAGATACAGACACATCTTGAACATGGGGATTATTGAATTACACCTATGTAGTAACAAACTACAAAAGTACGTATTATTTACTTTTTTATTATCACGTGATTAATCGTCGATCATGTATCTTAATTTTTTCTGTTCTGAAAAAAGGTACCCGTTGTCATTTTCAAGAACTACAATGCAGACGGAAGAAAATGACTATGATGCAAATACAATAGAAACTAGTGATAGACCTCCAACATGTGAAGAAATGAGGCTAGAACCAACCAGAGTTAAGACTGTATTTAAACTAAATGAACTCAAGCTAACCGAGGTCTATACAACGCCGTCTGGTGGCGCATTCAAGTTTGCTCCAATAGCAACTCGGGTTAGTCATAATTAAATACCTTTCTCAGCGCATTTATTGGTATGTTTAGGACACTAAATATTCTACTAAAAAGGTTGGACGAGAGTTTCAAAGTCGTTATCGCAGTGTATGTTTTTTTTTTTGAAACCGAAAGTTTTTTTCTTTTTTCTTGTCATTAACCATTAATAGCAACGCAATAATACTCGTATGGGATTTAAGCCAAAACGAAGAAAATACACGTGAATAAGTGATTAAATCGTTGCAAATAAACAAGCAGTGGTTTATTTTTAGTATTCGTCTTTTGCCATGGTACCCATAAGTTACCATTACTCATAGCCGTCTACATAAACATGAATGGCATGAGTGGCTTCGATTTTTGTACCTCAATTGCATTCTTGTCAAGTTCAGGGAAACGCACTGGAACAACTGTCTTTTGGTAGTAAGCCAATCGTGCTTCAAGAGCAGCAACTTTATCTAATTGGGTAGTCAGAAAATACTGACATCGGTGGTTGCCAACTATACCTGTGTGGACTGCTACCAAGTTTTTTCTTTCTTCAGGGTCAAGAGCCACGTTATACAAGTATATATTGTCATCGTTGTTATCTTCATCAACAGATTTCTTGTTTGCTTGCGGCCACCTAAAAAAACATCAGCTAATATTCAATTTAGCTTTCATGAAAAAGAACGCACCATTTACCTGGACCCATGCCTTTTAATAGCTTCCAATCACCTACTCTAATAGCTGCATGATCTACGTGATAAGAATTAGGAGGTAAGTTAAAGGTTATAAGTAACGAACTTGAGATAGAGTCTATGTTATGTAAAATCTCTGTTCTTGGTGAAGGCAAGTCATTTGCTATGGCTTGCCAAACGTCATATCCATCAAGCGGTGGAACGCCAGAAGGTACATTCAATGAACCTCTTAAACGCTGTTAATAACAATAAACATTCTAACATACCCTGCAAGAGACACAAACGTAGGATACCTAAAAACCGAACTCAGATAAAAGTTTGATTTAAAACTGTACCAATCGGAGCAATGGATGAGCGCTTTGTTGAAGTAGTTAACCTTGTTTATTCCATGACCAACTATAAAAGCTGCTCCACGCACACCACCTTCCCAGAGTTGAGCTTTAGTTCCTCTTTAAAGAAATGTTAGAAAAAAACCACGATCTTGGATTTGTATGTTTACCTCAACGGTGCGTTTGACATTGCATTACCATCGTTATGTGATGAAGGCGCACCGTTATCTGTTGTGAAAAGTAATATAGTGTTATTCCAAAGTCCGCTAAAATACAGTTAAGTGTCAAAATCCAACTGACAACTTTATTGCCCATTTCAGCCAAGTTAGTCAGCTAGTTATTTTCGTCAGTTATTTTCGTTGTGGAGCTTTGTTTGTTCTAGTATCATTGGAGCACTTTTAACAAAATAAACGACGAAATACCTAGTGACTGACTTGATTGAAACGGACAATAGTAGCAATAATTACCGCTCTTTTAAAGCCTTTGTTATGTTTTTTACACCATCATCCAGAGCACCTACCATTCCAGCGTATGTCCTCCTGTCCTAAAAAATAAAATAGCAAGTCAACTTCGTGTCACGTGCGTTTGTTTTGTACTTTGTTTTTGATATGGGATTGTTGGTCGATGTAGTACTGTGGAGCCTGAAGAAGATCCCCTGATGGTGTATCACAAGAAGGTTCTATGTAGAACATTACTAAAAGTATGAAAATGCTTGTAGTTACCACAACTGGCTGCTCCGTGAACTGCCTAATAGTATATTGTTAGAAAAAAAGCTACACCCGCTAAAGGTACCTCGTAGGGTGCATATAAGAATAAAGGCTTGGATACATCATGCTATATATCAATGAATGGGTTGGTGTTGCTAAAAGGACTTGTACCTTGTCAATTATATCTACAATTTTACTGAACAAATTAGCAAGGCAACTGATTCAAAGTACGTACGTTGTAAACAAATTTGTTGAGTAAACACCAGATTGACCTCTGTCTGGAGCAGTGTTTACACCTATACTATATTGAGATATTAGCGTATTTTACGGATTACCGTCAAAATGATGCAAGTCAAGAGCTGTAAAGTTAACACCACAATGCCAACATGGACTTGTGTGATTCCAATATTCTTCATTTCCTACATTACCAGTTAGACTATGATAGTACAAATGTCACTTTGTACCAGTATAATATCCGTAAAAGGAATCAAACCCACGTTTTTGAGGTGTATAGCGAGGCTGGTAATAACCCAAATGCCACTGCCAAAAAGTAAAAAAAAACCCTAAGTTATATTAAAGTACCTTTCCAACCATGTGAGTGATATAACCTTGGTCCTAAGTACGACTCAGTATTTCCTAAATATCCATACATACGCTTAATCTATCCGCAACTGTTTTAAACTCTAATGGAAGTCCATTCGGAATTGCATCAAGGATAACACCATGTTGAAGACCTTCAAGTTTAACCTTGTTAGTTTGTTCTAATATTCTCGCATTCCCTGCGTTTACCAGCGTGTATTGGATAACGACCACTCATCAAGGATGTTCTAGTGGGAGTGCATATAGGATTTACATAATAGTTATGTAGAATAACACCTTTCGAAAACTTAACAGCGAAAAGTCCAAAAAAAAAAAAGAAAAAGTTTTTCGAACCTTCTTTCGCAAGTGCATCTAAGTTAGGCGTTTTAATATTAGATCCAGTGCCTAAAAGACGATATTAGCACGCAATGAATCTTGTAGTTGGTAATTTAGCTGTAAAACGTTACCAGTGAACCCCACATCATCAAAACCGAGGTCTTAGACAAGCATTAGGCACGTGCTAAAATTTTTTACTTGCCGTCAGCAATGATCCACACGAAGTTAACAGGCGGCTTACTACAACCTACAAGCACTAAAAACGCAGCAAATATGACCAAGTTACACATTTCACTAGCGATAAAAGAAAACGGGTGCATGTTAAGCGAGCTCTTTAAGTTGGAAAAAACAAATAGAAATCTACTGCTAGAAATGAAATGGTTATATCCTTGCTAGGAGAAAGAATACCCGATCAATGACTTCGAATTCATTGCTATCAGATTGAATCTGTTTTTGCATCTGTTGATAGCAGCATTTAGTGAAATTTTCAGTTTCGCTTTCCACGGTGCCTGATGCACAGTCATTGGTATTGAAGGTGCTGAAATGGTTCTACCGGGACATTAAATTCAAGCCAAATGAAGGTTTAGCTCAGTCCACAATTTCAACTTAGTTTAGTAGCATTTTATTCATAAAAACATTTAATTTCAGCAACCTCAAGCTTCAAACGTTGGAAACTGTTGATTACTTTGTTGACGAATACACCGGCAACTTTAACACTAATTAGGTACCTCACTCCTCAAAATTAGCATTAAAAATAGGATGGTCTTCTCCTTCGTTTGTGACAGCATCCTTGATTGTCTAAATTGTACAAAAAGTAAGCACAAAGAAAAAATGGGGAAAGGAATTTTTTAACATACCAAATAAGCATCAATGGCTTCTTCTCTAGCCGTATAATAATCTTCTGCACTATTAGTTGTTACAACATATCACTAATTTCTCTTGTAGCAAGGAGTGGTAACATACCATCAACTTTAGTACATGCTCTACAACATAAAAAAGTAAGTAAAGATGATAGACTTAAAAAACTGCTATTGTTCGATCCTTCACAAAGCAGGAAAAATGTCACCCAACTTTTTGTTTTTCTGGGCCAAAAGTCAACACAATATTTAACTTGAAGGATACCTATTGGAATTAAAGTATCACCTTTAAGTTCATTCAAGAACAATTTCGAAACCCCTGCGATGATATGTGGGTCTGAACACTGTCAAATTTTCCTCTCTTTCTTCTATCCAAGTCTGATTTTACTGCTTTGACGTCTTCAAAAACACACGTGATTATTAAAAATAGAAACAAAGTAAAAAAAGCAAAAAGCCACCATAATAAAAATAATTTCTAGAAAAATAGAAATATTGGATTATTTAATTACCCTATCAACCTAGCAGCTGCTTCCTTCTTTTCATCTGAGGAAAATCATTTCTTTTCCCTGTAATATTTATAACTTGCATCAATGTATTTATATCAAGTTTCCCATAATTATTGCCTTCAATCAAACCAACATAAAGCTTACATAAACCTTTTGATATAAAGTCACCAAAAAGTGGCTTTGTAAAACTGGTTAGTTGTCGCTTTTCGCAGTTTGAGCACTACTGACATTAATGCATTAAATGGGATAGTGCTTCAAGCGTCTACTAGCCCGTCAAACGCCACCAAACAATTTGGCTACTTTATGATTTTTCCAGAGGATAGCCCTGGTAAGTACTGATAGCCACACAAGGCCTTTTAGCCAAAACATCCCTTTTTGGTTACTGAGTCATGAAGTGACGTAAAACTACACTTCTACGCGTGTAAATTCCATTACAAGCTCTCTCTTACGTTTAATTTGCAAGGTACTTTGATTGTTTCATCACCTGGGGCAAACGACATATCAAATAACTTCGCAAGTGGAGGTGTGATTAACCAAGTTTTCAGGGGAAGCTTAACACCACGTACTGAAAACAAAGGGATTGTAGTTTGTCTTATTTCTTTTCCAGTAAATGAAGGGGATTCTGTACTAGATAGTGGTGTAGGGGATTCATTTGGGCTATTGCCAGTTATGGAAGGAAGCCGACTAGGAGAAGCTGCAAGTTTTTAATCCAAAACGAAAAAGTGGTTTTGGTTAAACGTTGTTTAGATTGGTTTTGTTGACTTTGATAATACTGGTAGTCTCGATTTGATTTATTCAGTAAAGTTGGGTAGATCGGAGGTATGTTATGACAAGAAATTTCTTTTTTTTATAAGTACACGTGCAAGATAATGAACTATTTTTTTTCTTCTAGCTTCTTTTTCAGCAGCACAAAAGAGTTGAAGGGTAGTGTAGCCTTCCAAACGTTGAGAATTTTGTTAGACGAGGCTGAGGGAGTTGCAAGTCAAATCATTGGTGCTGATGTAAATGGTGACGGCTTTGTAGACCTTATTGCAACTTTTCCATTTGCTGTTTTTATTGTTTGTGGAAGCCAAAGTTCCTTTCAGCACTTTGCGGCAAATAATATTTCCTACAGTCCCTTTGATAGGCAATTGCTAGTAAAAGAAGGAGCTAAAATAACAGCGCATTACATAATCAAATTACTCGTTTGGGTGCGTCTATTGTTTATTTAATGTTTACCAAGGGTTGCCCTACTTTTCGGCAAACATGTTCTAACTCCTAGACATCTCGTTTTTGAGCGCCCTTTTGTCTGAGAACATTTTTGCTGAAAACAACGTAGAGCAAGAATATCACATGCTACAAGTTACCTTATGTTTTCTTAGGGTCTATTAGTGGCCGTTTATCGGATCAAGGGATAAAACTAGAATCTATCTCCATTGCTTATGCCAGCGCATTTAATGGTACCGGTGAAGTCTGGATATTGAATGGACCACTCTATGAGTGGATGGCGAGATATAGATTTGATGAAAATCTAAGTAGATTACCCCCTTCTGGTTTTATTATCAAAGGTTCAGTACCAGGAGACGAATTTGGAACTGATGTACATGGGGAGATGAACTTCAACAATGACGGTTTCAATGATTTTATGGTTTCAGACGGCAAAGGTTATTTGTAATTTTGTGTTTCAATGATTTAAGTATACAAGCTCATTATTTGGATTGTGATTTTAATGGTGATGGTAAAAAAGACATTATAATGACCTCATTAGTAGATGCTAAGACATATGTTATTTGGATTTGAAGGACTTTATACTGGAAGAACTCTAGTATCCAACTTGGCAAATATTTACATCCTAGAACACAATATCGGTAATTTAACTCAAATGCTTTGTAATGATATGAACCGTGATGAGTACGCTGATGTTATACTTGGTGCGCCGTATGAAGTTGAAGGCAGAGTGCATTTTTACTATGGAGGTCCAGGTAACGTACATATTAACTTCGTATTTTTATGAAATATGTTACAACGGCATAGCTGTACGACAGTTCAAAACTTCAACAATTACCTTTTCAATTTAGAAAAAAGTTTATAACCTTTTGGTTAGTGTTAAGCACCGTCATATCAGATGTAGCCATAAAAATGTTTAAAGACCCTCAATTTACAGAAGAGGTAGACATTATAGATGCCAGACAAGACAAGTATTTTAGTATGGTGTTCCAATCTCCAAGGTGCAGATGTAAAAAAAACTTATTGTCAAACGGTTTTTATATGTAGCGATGATTCTTATACTTGTAGTTCGTTTAAAGTTAAAATTACGAATATCACAGCGCCTGATTTTCCATTATTTGCTATCCTTCAAGCCCCAGAAAATGCTGATGGTATGGAAGTTCGGTATCGCATTGATCGTGAGCATGTGGTCATACACAACCAGCACAAACGCTCTATTGAGCAAGCTGATGTTGAGATTGTAATAGAAGTAGACTTCTTTGATGCACGTACCATCCAGCCATATAAATTCATTGTAAATACCAAAATCAATATCACTAGAAGTAAGCACACAGACAACTTTTTTTCATCAACTTCTTTTTCTTATATTTTTCCAATCACCATTAATTGCGTTGTTGTAGATTGCGGTAATCTTGTATATGATCCAGAAACAGAGGAATGCGACTATTTATCATATGGGTGCGGAGAAGATTGTAGGTGTTACACAGCTGAGATTATTGGTGGAGGTATTTGTCAATTTGCACCAACAACAATGCCTCCTACAACATTGCCTCCTAATGGCTCCAACAATGCCTCCAACAACATTGCCTCCAACCACACTACCACCAACAACGTTGCCTCCAACAACATTACCTCCTACAATGTTACCAACAATGTCTCCAAGTACGTTAACCAAACATAACAGTTTTTAACAAGTCACTTTAGCCATCGCTTCAAACGACACACTAATAGATGAGTCAAACAATATTGCAAGTATTTTCAACAAACCAAAGCCTTCGGTAAACAGTGTTTTAATATCCCTTTAGGTTAGTAGAGTTGCGTTTTGGGTCTATATTGTATTCGCTGTTGAAGCTTTGATTATTCTTATATTTGTGGTTTTTGTTATATACTTTCTTTATGATAAGTATTCCGTCCAAAAGAAGTTTCTTGCACAAATGCAAGATGAAGAGATACAGCTACGGCAAGATTCTAATAGTCACGATCCTCCACCTGAAGATCCTGAAGATAATGGGAAGTGACAGTGCATCTAGCTCAGATGACATTTTTTGAATAAAATAAACAAAAAAAAGAACCAACAAGCGCAAGTAGTTAATAAGCATTTGGTAATATTAGTGTTCCTTCTAATTACAAAACTCTGTTTCAAGAGTACACTCACTGGTGGGTGTGGTTGTTTTCATTTCCTATCCGTCAGTTTGCACCTCTTTCACGTACGTATCTTGCGGTATGACTAGCACTATGACTTTTGTTATATTAGTTTTTGTATTTACGCGTGTAATTTAAGTTGAGGTTGTTACGTTGTCGTGCTACGTTTAGCGAACACTTCGATTATGGCTTCTTTTTCTAGTAAAACTCCACAACGACTTGCAAATGCGCTACGACGCCTTTTCTACGCACAAATATGTATATGGAGGGCAAGTAGCTTTAGGAAAATTGTTTAGCCACGACGAAAACAATAAACTGTTAATAATAATACAAAGACAATTTGGTTGTAGAGGACGACTTTCTTGTTTTCTGAACAGAACTATCAAAGGAAGTTCCCATTTTACTCGATTTGACTTGCTCGGCCTAATTTATACATACAAATACCACAGCATGCGCTCTTCATCATTACTAGTACTTGTGCTATTGGCCGTTTTTGTAGCTCTATGCGCCGGTTGCAACCGTTATACTGCTAACAGGCGTTCCGGCAGTTGCCATTATCAAACTAAACCAAGGAGGAAAGGAATGCTGGACTCAATAAAAGACATGTGGCGTTCTAGAAGATCAGCATCTTTACGCAGACCACGCTCACTAGCATACAGAAGACCACACAGAAGAGCAGCCTTTGGCAGAAGCTATGCCAGAAACCCTTACGCATAAATAAATACTTCAACGCGCTTTCTTAAATACTAGTTTAATACAATTGAGTTGCACTATTGGCGCGTAGAATTGCATTCAGAGCTTCCTAATGTCCTCGCTCGAATGCAAAAACAGTTTGTCCCACAGCTTGTAAAATCACTGTTGTAATTCACCAGAAGTGCGCCCAGTGTTTATTGTTGCATTTTTTTTTGCGAGTGAACTCGATTAGGTACTTTTCCTTTCAATTTAGAAAAAGCATTCCGAGTGCGTTAATCCAACGTCAAAAGACTAACATATTAGAAATTGACCAGTATTGTCATCACTCATAACCTACACCTTCCTCCAGTTGTTGCTTGTCGAGAACTTAATACTCACGACAAAACCGAACTCAACAATGGATTTAAATCGCTCCTTACACTTTACTTTTTGAGTCTGAAATACACAGGGACTGAATTCGCAGAGTTCCAAATTGGAGAACCAAGGTAATTCAGGTAACATATTTCGAGAAAACGGATGGTGTACAAGTCTCATCGATCACCTAAAAACAAAAACAGTTTACGTTATGTTTTGCAACTCATGTATGGCTTTCATTTTACTCTCCCTTGTGCATTGTAGTGCTCCAAATACCGGATTGGTAGGGTGGGTAGCTAATAAACTTATTGTACCTGCAACAACAATGCAATATCACACCTAATACATGATATCTCAGTTTCCAATTATCAGCAATTATCTTAATTAAGAAATACTCCCTGAGCTTGAGATGGTATGGTATTGGCGAGCAACAAAATTACAGCCTTTTTTGCAAATACGCTTATGTATTGAAGCTAAGCAATTGTATAATGGGTACTATTGGATCAAACTTTTGTACAAAACCAAACGACCAACTAGTAATTTATTTTACATGGACACCTTTTTAACTTTTTACTTAAAAGTAAGTTGATAACGTCCTTTATTGAATCCAGATAGTAAGTCCATGCGTCCACCAGTTTGACAAGCCTAGAAAAAAAACCATCAGACCAAGAACAAGCTAGAAAAAAAAGAAAAAAAAAAGAACAAACGTAAAAAAAGTTTGTTAATAAACTGACCTCTTCCAAGATAGTCTTAATCTCCTCTTTAGCATTCTGTACATCTTCTGTACTCTCTCCTTCAATAAACAAATAAAGTTTACGCTCTCCAGGTATTGGAGGCCTTCCTGGAGGTACGTATACACCACGAGCAGTAATACCACAATTTGTAACTTCTGTAATTTGAGCCAAAGCATCCTTGTGTGTAACCTTCCACCTTGCATGTTGAGGATAATCGTTAATCTCCATTTCATCAGTAAACCTCTGAGAGTTCACACCAAGAGAGGCATCTTAATAAGAGCATAAACAACAAAATACAAACGAAAACAAAACCAAAAAAACGCACTCAATGCAACACGTTGAAGGTCCATGCGCTTGTTAAGAGATGCAGCAAATTCAGCTGCTTTACGAGCAGCTTGTGCCTATTAATAAAGATTAAGTATGATAAAGACAAAAGCAGAAATCAAATGTGCTTACCATCTTTTCTTTCTTTGAAAGATTCTTATCATTATTATCAACCTGTGGTTTAACTTGCTGCAGAGCTTGTTGTTTCGCTCTCTCAGCAGGACTAGCAATAGGTTTTGCCATATTCTTTGGAAGAGATACCTTGACACCAGAGGGAAGTGTAACCTCAACCTTCTCTTGCTTATTCACTTCAAGATCATCAAGAGGTAAGTCACCATCTTCGCCAATTTCAGCAGCCTTCTTAATAGCTTCAGCCTTAGCTTCCTCCTCCTTTTTACCAACGTGATCAAGTGCACGTTGTGTAGTCTCATCAAGAACACCGTCACCATCAAGATCCCAAAACTCTTGCTGTTTTACTTTATCAGCAATAACAGCAGCAGCTTCATCAGCATCGAATTTATAACCACTTCCTAAGAAAAAAAAATCAGGAAAAAAACAAGAAAAACAAGAACTTCGACACAATATAACACAACTGAAAATACGTACCGGTGAATCCACTACCCTTTTTCTTTACAAGACCAGCATCAAGCTTGATTTTATGAGCTAGATATAATCGTAAGCTAAACATTGTTCCAAACTTTTTTTGAAAGTTTTCTTTTACCTTCTGCCATTTCCGCGAGAGCTTCTGGTATTTTTTGCTTTGATTGCTTCAAGGCAAGTACTAAATCACCAGCATAACGTTCTTCATCATTTGTAATAAATGTATATGCTGTACCACGCTTTCCTGCCCTTCCAGTACGTCCAACACGATGTACATAATCCTAAGAATAAATAAGCAAAAAAGTGTACACAAAGTGAGTTCATAGCATGCTATTATCTATTTGCTGTTCTGGTTTATACTATGTTCAACATACCTCTAAATGATTAGGTACATCATAATTTATAACTAAACGAAGACCCTCAATATCAAGACCACGAGCAGCAATCGAAGTAGCAACCATGATTTTTTTTTCACCTTTCTTAAAATTTGCAATCGTTTCATGTCTGTCCATTTGATCCTTTTTGTAGGGATTAAAATACAAAAAAACATCTCTTTGTAACTTACTTTACCACCATGCAATGATAATGCTTGATATCCAGACCTTTGAATAGCACCATATACATAATCAGCATACTCTTGGCGATCAACAAAAACAAGAATACTACCAAGGTTATACCAATGAGTAATCAGTTCCATTAACCGTGTGAATTTTCTAAGGTAAAGATCGATTAGTACTCGCAATAAATACGTCAACAAACCAAGAAAACAAACGAAGCACAAAAAATTTTACGGTAAAAAAAAAATTATCTTTTTGTGGGTTCTTTACCTGTCTTCCTCTAGAACCTCGACATACTGCTGTATAGTGTTTGATACCATAGCACCACCACGAATAGTAAGTTCAAGAGGATCGGTTAAGATATTCCTAGCCGCATATTCAACCTACATAATAAATTAAACACTCTTTTCAGCTAAATGAAAGCTAGAAAAAAACGTACAACACGTGGAAATGTGGCAGAAGTGAGAACTGTTTGTCTGTCAGGTCGAATAAGCTGCATAATACGACTAATTTGTGGTTCAAAACCCATGTCAAACATACGATCACATTCGTCCAAAACAAGGTATGTAACTCGTTTCTAAAACAATAAATGAGACGCTCTTTGTTTCGAACATTGAAAAAATACAATACGTACAAAGTTGACAATACGGCCTTTATTAGCGCATAAAATATCAATCATACGCCCAGGAGTGCATACAACAACCTCAACACCTCTTTTTAGAGCACTAATTTGTCCTTGTACACCAACACCACCATAGACACATACTGAAGCAAGTCCAGAAGCAGGTTTAAATTTCTTAACTAAAGGGGAATTAGGAGAGGCTGCAATACGTAAAAATAAATAACTCACCTTCTTCATGAATCTGAGTTGCCAGTTCACGTGTAGGCGCAATAACTAGCCCTACAGGTCCTTCACCAGCTCTGTGCTTACGTTGATCCATAATATCTATACGTTAAGGAACTTGTAAAATAATTATTGTTCTCAAAAAAAAAAGATTGCGTTAAGGATACGTCTAAACATTGGTAGCAAGAACGCAAGAGTCTTTCCTGATCCAGTTTTTGCGATACCAATAACATCACGTCCACTCATCACAGCAGGAAGCATTTGAGCCTAACATAAAACAGCTTAGAAACAACATCTTGACAACAAACCAAAAATCAAAAAAAAAGAACACAAACCTGAATTGGTGTTGGTTTCTTGTAACCGAATTTATCCATAATCTGCAATAGTTTCCTTGGTAGACCACATTGACGGAAAGTAGTAATAGGGTTTGGACACTCAGTACCACGAATACGTATATTATCCAGTTTAGAACGATGCTTTGCAACTTCTTCTTCTGTTTTATTTGCAATTTCTGGGACTTCAACGTAAAGGTTCCTTCTAAATGGCTCATAATCAACCTCATCGTGGTTAACAGCTTCCAATACTTTTGGACGAAGTTTCTTTGGCCTAAATAAACAATAAGAAGACCACTAGAACACAAGAAAAGCTTTAAAAACAGCGCTGTGTTGTTTTTTTTTTCATCATGTTTTTTTGACATTTGAGCGAGTACCAGCTGCCCCAGGGTTCAGAGGATGGTGCTTTCTTCGCAAAGAGCGTAAATGATAGAGAAAAGAGAGTTTATTCGAAAAATAAAAAAAACGTACAATAATTCCATCATGTCCTTTTCTTTATCTTCTTCTTCTTCCTCATCATCTGATGCTAGAATCTCTGATGTTCTTGATCTATTGGCTACTTCATTTTTTTCTGCCTTTTTAAGGGACTCTTGTAGTGCTTTAGTCTTTTCCTTATTAACATTGTTCATAAAAGCATCTAGAGGGTCTATTTCTTCTTCTGCTGGCTCGCTTGACGATTCTGATGGTTTGTCACTGTCAACGTCCATAGGAGTGATGCCATTGATGTCTACAAGTCAGTGAGCGGTTTTTTGTTTTATTGTTTGCTTTGATTGCTTTTACTTACCTTTGTCCGTGGCGTCTGTCTTTCCGTCGTTTTTATCGTCCGTTGCGAGTTCTTGTTTCCAAGCTGCCAAGTTTGCTTTTAGTTTTTTACGCCTTTCGCTCTTTTTCTTATCGTCTATGCGTTTTTGCGCGAAAATATTCATTTGTGGCACTTTCTTCCTACGTTAAACGTCAAAAGCGAAAAATTGTATTGAATTACCTGGCATTACTATTACTGAAGGCAATGGTGGTCTTACCACGTCTTTTTACAACTAAAATGATGTTAATACGTTAGAAATCTTTAAAAAACTGTCTTGAATGCGCCAGAACCCATAATTACCTTTATCCTTTCTATCCCGTTCAACATCTTTGCTTGGTTCTTTTTTGTAGCGCTTACTTGAGGAATACTTGTCTCTGTCCTTATCTCTGTCTCTGTCCGAGCTATGTCTTTTTCGTTTCCTTCGATCGCTTCTGTCTCTGTCGCTTCTGTCTCGTTTATCCCGGTCTCTGCGCTTGTCCCTGTCAGACATTCAACCTCGACAATAATGGAGAGTATTTCTGCTTTTAAAATTCAATTATTTTGGGCAATTAAAACTCAGGCTTTAGTTTCGGTCAACGTTTGAAATTTCACTCAATAACAAAAGCAGCAGTTACTTTTAGAACGTTGCGCTGTACCAGATGTCAATATTTAAGAACGGCTATGAGCAGCTTGTAAATGCGATAATTAGACCACCAAGGTAACTGACCAATGCGCTGTAATAATTGCTTACGTATTGTAGACGCGAATACGACATTAGTAGCTTGGGTTCTCCAATATTCACTGTAAGTGGCCGGCGATGTAAGAGAACAGATTTAGAGGTATGACGAACCCATACCACCGTAATATTCTGACGACTTTGTGCAGTTAACTAACTCACGCGATTTAACCCTTCAATGCAGTCTATATAGTCCTGTTTCGCGCCCTAAGAAACTTCCTTGTGTTATTTATTGTCACGGTTCGTAGTTTTTTTGGTTATTTCGGTTTTTTTTTTGGTTGGGTTTCACTAATGATCCACTACCCTCTTTATTTGGTAAAAAAAACCGCGAACAAAATGATCAAAAAGCGCATTCACGTGCGTCAACAAGCACAAAAAAAATAACAAAAAAATAGGAAATTGCGGATGTCGTTTAGACGCTACTGATGCTATTCGCATGCTATTACCAATGAATATATGTGTATTTTGCTTTGATTTCTCTGGTTCCGGGTTGTCTGAGGTTAGTTTCAAGCATACAAGTTATAACGACTTGGTTTTTGTGTAAAGCCCTTTTCTTCTATTTTTTTTTTCCGTTTGTGGATTTTTCTCGCTCAAGATTCTTTCTAGGGCGAGTATGTGACACTAGGTCACTTTGAAAAATTAGATTTGGAGACAGTAATTGAATACCTAAGGTAACCACGCAGAATCTTTGTAACGCACAAATATCTAACATTTTTTAGAAAATCTGAGAGTGTTACAAGAATTGCTTTGTGGGGACGAAGTATGGGTGCTGTTACGTCTATTCTTTATGGTGTCACGTAAGTGTTATCGGTTTCAGTATCTATGTGCTGTACATGGGTTTTAAATATGTCTAGGGATCCATCCGTTGCTTGTATGATACTTGATAGTCCTTTTTCAAGCTTGACCACATTGTCACAAGAATTGATTGAGACTATGCAAATAAAACTACCTAAACTTATGGTAAAGGCTGGTATGAAAGTGGTCTCACGTTCAGTAAAGAGTAGAGCGCAATTAGATATAAAGTAAGTAATATTTCTGTTCTGTTCTCCATAACTTTGTTGTCCTTTTTGTTTACTTTTTATGTTGCTTACTTTATATTAGTAAATTAGAACCAATTAAAGCGGCACCATGTTGCTTTATACCTTGTTTGTTCGTTCACGGGAAAGGAGATGATTTTATTGCTCCTTCTCACTCTGAAGCTTTGTATCCTTTATTTTTTCTTTTCTTTTTTTTCTGATGATACTTTTTTGTTGTTGTTTCGGTTTGTGACTTGACTTCACTGTCTTATTTTGTTTTTCCTTAACTACCAGAAATAAAGAATACGCAGGTGATCATAATTTGATTCTGATCGATGGCGATCATAACAGCCAAAGGCCACGATTTTTCTATGATTCTGCTAGTATTTTCTTTTCAAACAACCTACTTATTGACAGCGACTTTGGTGGTATGTTAATGCTCACCAATCTGTTTTATTACTACTCATCTAATGAATATTAATAGAGGATAATCCAATACCAACTGAGAAGGAGTTGGAGCAAGAAGTTCCAAGCTTCCGTCAAAACGGAGGACCACTTGACTTTCAAGCACAGCTTGAAATGGCGCAGCAAGAATCAAGTACTTGTCTTGATTCAATGTAATAATAGTAACCTTATTAGTAATGGCTTCTTTGCTTGGTCAAGGTGGATCGGATGCGCCTAATAGTGTAGTAATGGACGAAGAAGAACAAATACGTCAAGCAATACTTTTATCTCTTCAGTACGTTTTAACAATGATTTTTGTTGTGTTTTTCATGGACTCACTCGTATTTTTTAGGGAAGCAAATGGTGGAGATGCCAGTGCAGATGTTAGTAATGCTGATGATAGCGATACAAAACGTGCGTTTAGATTCGGTCTTTATTAATTGTTGACATGAATATTTCTGTTTTTAGCGAAATCAACCAGCAGCGAACAACAACCTAAGAAAAAGAAGGAATCCAAGTCTTCTAAAAAATCAAAATCGAAAAGAAATAGAGGAGATAAGAAAACACAAAAGGAAGATAAACCTAAACCTAAAAAAGAGGAACAACTTGTGCGTTGGCGTTACCTTTTTAGTTCTCACCTACAACCAACAATGTTTCTTGAATTTTTCTTAGAAAACTTTCACGTGTTTTCGCTGTTGTTTTGTTGGTTTTGAACTCTAGTTTAATTAGCTATAATATACGTAACATTCTATGTGCTTATGTATTTATTTAGATATCATTGGATGATGATTCGACAGAAGAGGAAGAGCAGTTAGTTAAAAAGCCAAGAAAAAAAAGAGACAAAAAAAGTACTTAAAAAAAAAGGTGAGTTGATTTCGAGCAGTGTGGTTGTCTTTGTATGACACTTACACTATTGGTTTATGTACAGTTATAAAGAAGTGTTTTAATATGAATGTATAAAGATAGTAGTATCTATTAACTTTACCAAAAAACCTGAAACTCTTTTGTTCTTGAATGAATTTTATAATGCAAGCAAAATGGTTCATAGTTCCTAATACTTTCTCAAATTGTACACCATCAAGTCCCCGTTGTCATGCCACTTGTGGTATCCTTCTTGTTTGCCATTGACATACTTGCACCACTCCATCAATTGGCCATTCTCATACCACTTCCTGCATTCTCCTTCTTTTCTGCCTTTGATGTAATTACACTGCTTTAGTAATTTGCCACTCTTGTACCACTTTTTGTATTCGCCTTCTTTATTGCCATTAATGTAATTGCATATCATTGATTTGCCATTAGAGTAATCTACAATACATTTTCCTTCTTCCTTGCCATTAGTGTAATATGAAATCCTCCAAGATTTGCCATTAGAGTGCCATAACTTACATTCTCCTTCTCGTTTGCCATTAAGGTAATTATGCTGGGTTGCCAATTGCCCATTCCTATACCAATCTTTGTATTCTCCTTCTTTTTTGCCATTGGCGCAACTATGTTGCCACCTCAATTTGCCGTTGAACCACCATACTTTGCATTCTCCTTCTGCTCTGCCATTTGAAATTTGTCTTCTCCCTTATTTTGCCACTAGAGTGCCATGACTTGTATTCTCCTTCAAGCATGCCATTAAGGTAGTTATGCTGGCTCGCCAATTGGCCATTGTCATACCATTTCTTGTATTCTCCTTCTTTTTTGCCATTGATGTAATTACACTGGATCTTTAATTTACCATTCTTATACCACTCCTTGTACTCTCCATCTTGTACACCAAGTATCCAGCACTCTTGCTGTAGAACAAAGTTGTTGCGTATTCGAAGCCACTTTCCATGCTTATTCATGTCACAATCATACCTTGTGTTCATTGCTGCCTGTTTTGAAAGGAGAGGCCACTTTAAATACAGTGACAAGTCCAAATCGATAATATCAAGCTGAATCTCAACTGGAAGAAGTTTAATAGATGGCACACTTCTGGATTTACATTAAATCTCTAATAATTCATTATTTAATACTTTAATTAAATGGATCCTGGTACGTCGGATGCGGTGCGCGCGAACATTGTGAATAAATCCGGCTAAAGGTTTTTAGCCTCTTTATTTATTTTTCTGCTAAGTTGGCGAAGACGTGTTTTCACCTTCTCAATTCTTCAGGTTACCAAATGGTGCCACTCTTTGTTTTCTTCATTGAAGCTTAAAACAAAGGTCTTTGCTGACATTGATACAAAAGACCATTACCCGTTTGTAATTGTGCGCTATCATTATGATCGAATATAAATATCTTGGCTATTCCTCTAGACGTTGTTATGCAAGCCATTACATGTAAAGTGTTTTAGACTCGTCACTGTTTTTGTAAATTACTGAATGATTGATTGAGTCAAGGTATTATTGTAAAGAGCTATTCGAGATGTCTAATAGTATTGATTTTGGTGATTGAGTCGAGTTAAAATATTATGAAGAGCTATTGAATAAGGAAAGCTTAGTCAAAATGTCTGGCATTACAATCTTAAAACGGAAAAAAAGTTGCAGTTACTTCACTTTCCCTAAATAGATTTACGCCTAGCATTTCCGCTAGAAATTTTATGTTATTATTAAACGTAAAAGTTACACGTGTTGTGGCAGATTGCTGCAGTTACCTCATGACACAGAAACACGATATTTGTAACTTGAATCAGCGTTACAATTTCCAACAACAAACGCTTTCGAAATGTGACCGTGTGTTATCAGTCAATAAAATCCTAGATAGCTTACTTGCCTTTATATTCCTCTGCAGGTACATAACGTAAGTGGAAAGGTTTTTTACTAACAGTATTGGTGAATATCCAAGTGAACCAACAGTCATCGCCCATCGGTATTTCTTCCAACATTTTTGACACCATATCTTCAAAAATCTTAGATGGAATCTGAGAAATCACTTGCCTATACCTAGAATTCTCTTTGGCAAACAAGGTTAAGGCATCAATCCAGAAAAGAGCGTTATCTTGCGCCTAAAAAGCACGCGCCAATGGGAATAATGTTGCACGTGTTAATATGCTGCAACGAATTAGCAGCACTAATAAAAAGCTATTTCGCCACATCTGAAAAGAGTTCATAGATTAACGCCCAAGTACGGCCGTTACTAAAAATCGTGATTAGCAAAAGACAGAATTCTTTTAAGAAACAACGATGTACACGATTTCAAGAACAATTGTTGATGAGTAAGTGCTGGGCGTAGGGCTAGTTTAACTTACGTACCAAGCAACCAGCCGGAGGTGCATGAGTCGGATATTTGCTGATTTTGATGCATAAACTTAGCGTGAAAGGTCAAAGGTGATTGGTCCTTTTTATATTCAGCTTCCACGTGCAAAAAGAAACAATCTCATTGGTTCATTTTTTTATGCAAATGCACGTTAATTGTGAAACCACGTGTTTTTTTTAATGTTGAATTTGTTTGTGGTGTTTCCAAATGCGTGAATCCTCATGTATCAGTTAAATATGGGATGTTATCCTCCTTTGAGACAGCCTTCTTAATCATCTATCCCGTAATAGTAATAGTCTCTGGCCTTTGGTAAAAACTAGCTCAATTCCAGAAATATACGTTCAAGGTAAGTAGAACCAACAGTAAGACAATTAGTTCTCACGTGTTAAAAGGAGTTCTATGCACTGTACAGTTTGGGTACATGTACAAGTTAAATCATAGTCTTTGCAATCACTTTATTGTATATTTGCGCTCTTGGTACAGCAAGTGTTGCAAAGAATGCCTGTTTAGTTTTAAAACCGGACTCAGATGAGAAAGAGGTTTCATCAGACATATACAAAAATAACAAAAGCCATTGGTGATGTCTTTAGATATGCCCAAAAGCATAAAAATCTTTGAGTCTATTTTTGACATGCCATACGATGACCTTGCTCGGATTTTTGTGATGGCTGAAAAGTCAGTTGTTCCAAAACAACTTTAAAAGGTGAACCAGTAATGGACAAAGTGTGTTTTATGTAGGATAACCTTTCACCATCAACGAACTCTCAACAACAAGAGCAGCATCAATGATAGCAAGCAGACAACATTGTGGGTAAATAAACCACACACTTGCCTTGCACTAGAGCTATCTGCCAAGGACGATTCATCCCCTCCCAGACCGTTTTCGTGGTTCTTGGTTGGTAACTGATCTAACTTCTTACATTAGTACTATTCTGTATTCTGCCAATACCAGCTATTGTGCATGGTGGCATGAATATTCTTATTGTGCATAAGTACTCCAGCTGTTCTAACATGGGTACTACAGTGCCACTAATTGCAAGCAACTGTACTTTAATCTGAAAAAGGTTATGTTTATTGGTTTGTTGGTCGCAAGTAAGTTATTGCTCGTAGCTTCAAATACATTAAAAGTGCATTTTCAGCGTTACAGATAGTTGTTTCCTAGAAGCAAGATGCTTCTATACTAGCTTCTAAATTAAATATGGGTGTTTTTCTTTGTAGTGATAGCCTTCTTGATCATCTAACCGTAATAGTAAGTACACAGCACTAATTTTGAATATTTTACACCTCATAAGTCTTAGCAGCTTCAACTCCAGAAGGGTTTGAACTCGAAGTCTGTTTAATTATTTTTTTCAAAACATTTCTAACTTTAGTAGTAGCAAGTGTGGGTATCATGTCATCAATTGAAGTGCAAGCTCTGGGACAACATGTTAGTTTGTTAACAAGACATTGTAGAAGCCCAAAGGATTGAAACTTGTGCAAAAAGAACTAATAACTTACCCTAAAAACTGTGCTATTGATATTTTGATGTCATCGAGATATGCTCCATGGTTTGTTGTTAGGCTTATGACCTCTAACAAAGTATTGTTATCAAGTTGTTTGGCATATTTGCTTTCAATAATCGCAGTGTAAACATCACACAAGCCCTTCATCAAGTGACTTTTACAATAAGATTGTTTACTTTGAAGCAGTGAGGTTTGAATAGCAGCATATCTCAAGGTGGGTTCAACATAACATTCATATTCATCACCAACAGCTGTCAAGATAGATGCAAGGCAAGATCCTAAGCTCCCTAAACAATCTTTCTCGGCACTTTCTTTGGAATATAAGTTTGGCCATTGTTCAACACTAGCAAGTCTCTTCTAATTTCAAGTTAGGTGTATAACTAGAAAGGCCTGTTTTTGGAAAGCAATTGATTTACCTCAACATCAAATAACACTTGCATCACAGATTTGATGTGTTTACCAAACTGGGCTCCTTGTTGGCATGCGCGATAAGCTATAAGCTTTATCAAATTGCAAATAACCTATACCAACTTAATTTAATGCCTATTCCAAATATCTCACGCTGTCGTCTGTTATTTTTTGCATCTTTATCTGTTGTACTAACAAAGGTACAATGTTGCGATAGATTGTTAATGTTGGATAGGCTAATAATTGTTACTTCTCACAAGTTAGAACACAGTGACTCACAAATTGCAATGTGACGCAAACGTGATATTGCTGTATGTTGTAATTGTTTTTGTTCATCACAACTAACTTCAGCGTACATCAAGCTAACAAGCACTGACATAAGGTTATGTCAATTGAGCCTACAATAACATCAAATACACGCAAAATAAAGCAAAACATACCCATTTCTCTGATTACATCACAAACTGCTTTTGTCATACAATTGATAAAATTTGCTTTCAAACTTTTATCTATGGAAGGTGTATGCAAAGACATAGTTTCAATGGCTTTCACCATATTAAACAATATGTCTTGCTTTCTGTGCTCAATTCTTCTTCCACGTAATGCAATCAGTACTGATTCTAGAGCTTTTATAATATCTGTTCCTTGTTGGTGAAAAAGAATTGAACCAGGCCTACACTTCTTGTTACTATTTTGTGAATTCTAAATGTATTACTGCAGTAAATTGTCAAAATCAATTATTTCCACTAGCTTTTCAAGTATTTCTTCTTTGTTAACATCTCTCTTAGTAACCAGAAAAGGTTAAAACAATAGTGGTAATACTAGGTTGAAATGTACCCAGTCAGCACCATGATATGCTGTCATTGTGTAAACGAACAAAGCTACATCAAACATGTGTTCTGCATCATCCAAATGAGTAATAATTTCGGTTTTTGTTTCGTCAGTCATTTGATGGACTATAACATAGATGCCCAAAACCTTGCTGCAAATAATAAACCCAAAATTGTAAAAAAATAATGAGAAGACCTTATTCCACATTTTGAGCAAAAACAAACAATAAAAATGATAAAGGACAGGACATACAATGCATCTCTCCTGATGCTGGGATGTGGGCTATCAAGAGCTTCCAATGCCATTCTTTCAATCTATACACATGGTTAAGTAAATAATATTGAGTTTGTATTACATCTTCAGCCATATCATAGATTTCATCAACTCGATAGGAGGTAGAAAAATGGGAAAGCAATTGGATTGCAGTTCGTCTTGCATGCCGATCAGAAACATTAAATACATTATTACTGATATAAGTAATTGTTGATTTTAAGCGTTGTTTGGCTTCATCTGGCTTTTTAGTTGTTAGAAATGGACTAAAAAGCACTAGCATAAAAACGTACAACACTTAAAACTTCGTCAGAAAAAATATCTTGCCAGAATTCGCTGTGTAAAAGCATTGGAGCAATTTCCTTATAAAAAGGATGAGAAAAATAGGTGCTAGTTCTTCAAATACTTCCACGTGCGAGCGGCTCAATTTCACAATAAACTCAAAGTGCGTACCTTCATGAACGATTTCTCGTTTAACGTTTTACACAGTCGCTTTGACACAAGTCTCAGTGTAAATACGTTATTGGTGCTTAAGTACAACACAATCTCGGTTATTATGTCATACGGCACTGAATGAAGTGTAGCGGCTTCCTAAAAAAACGCGAAGTAAATACTAATTCTTTAGCTCCTTACGTGTAGTAAAAAAAAAAGTTACGTGTAGTAAAAGTATTTCGTCATTTATTTTTACTGATGTGATCTTTTGTGTACAAAGTTACATTGAATAGCAAGCTAGCAGCCTTGCGCCTACTAGTGGTGAATTTCGGCGTGTTATCAGGTGTCATACTGTCGATAATGGCATGTAAAGATGTTAAGGTCAGTTTCATAAGACCTCGTATCATGCGACATTTCTCATTTTGTACCCGACCCTTTTCAACATTACACCATGGCATCTGGTTGGCCTTATCCACAGAGCAAAATTTGGCCTTATAAAAGGAATGCAAAACGGCTTTGTCAGTTCTGGGATGACCTACAAATAAATCAAGCTCTTTTTCTGCATTTTCAAGTAGATTTGGATTTGTGGCTCGAAGAATGCGATTGATCAAAACAGGCTTGTTGCCAGCTGATTTAAGTAGTAGCTCCTTGCATATATGCTGAAGCTCTGGTTTGTGTTTGGATTTTAGAGTTTCCTCTGTCCATCTCAATATTTTTTTTCGTTTTTTTGCTTGTTGCTTGCTGCAGTTGTAACAAGACCATGAATCGCCCTCAATGTTTTCCTTGTGCTCCTCAGAATCCCAATTAAGACATTCAGTGTGATACCAAAGTTCACAATCATCACACAAAATCATTTCATGTCCTTCAATTTCTTTGTTTTCAAATTTACATTCATCTATGCAATGATATTCGACAGCATCAGGGAGGGGTTTGAGAAGGATTTTTTCTTTCTCCTGCAATACTTCAACATCTTTTAAAGAGAGTCCAGTCAGAGTTGATACTAAACGACAGTTGTCTCCTAATCCAGCATAGCCTTTTTCTTGAACTAATTTGACCAAAGTGGGTCTCGAAAATGTTAATAGTGCATTGTATTCAGCTAACGTCACTGGGTTTTTTTTTTTGGTTTTGAATGAAGTCCTCCATCTGTGTGCTAATAAACGCCATTCTTTAACTTTGCCAGTTTTCATTTGAACCTTTTTGAATGAGGCAATGACCCCTGATGGGTTTACTGCTGCACGCCAAGTACCAACGGGCAAGTTATGAGATAGCACATCAAACAATGCTTTTTCATGAGTACTTGGAAGAGACACAGTAACCCCTCCTTTTGAACCGTTTACTGTAAAAGCTTGCACCCAGTCTAAAAAGTCTCGATCCATAAAACGTGCATCCAAAACTGAATGTGGACAGTAGCCATAAAAGTCTCGATATTTTACCATTAACGTTTTAGCAATATCTAAATGAATGAGAAATAACCCACGTGATGCATACATACCTAACGGAGTCTCTCTAGGTGTCCAATGAGGGTACACTGCTAATATGTATGGTTTTTGACTATGTTTTGAAGAGAAAACTGCATGAACGAAAACCATTGCTCCAAGTTCATGTGGTTTACCAGGTATTTTTACAGTGTTTTCACCTTTTCCCTTCCAAGCATATATAGTTTCGTCTATAGCAGAGACTTCACCAGCATTCCAAGCTGTCATAAAGTTGGCTGAAAGCATATCACACAGATGATGGATGTTTGCATTCAGACACTCATTTAATATGCTGATTCTTGTTGTTTCAAGAAACTTTGATTGTTTCCAGTCCAGGTCACTTGCTTTAAATCTTTTAATAGCCTCACGTAAATCATTTAACCCTAATTGCTGTTACTAAAACACTAAAAAACTTTGTGTGCCTGATTCTAGTTCATACAGCCACAGAATTCCAAAATATTTCATAATCTCAGAAACAGTTATTGGTGTTTTCCAAAATGAATTTAACTTGACACCTTTTTTTGTTCGGGCAGTGTATATAATACCTCGTTGAGCTTCAGAGCATGTTGCAAGATATTCCCAGACTCTCATTGGAACCAGCTTTGAATAAATAGATTTAACTGAGTAATTCCCTCTGTCAAACAACGCAAAATTAGGTTCTGATACTTGAACTTGCTTCGGCTCTTTGATGGAGTGGAATTCCTCATTTAACACTTCCCAACCTTGTTGTTTTACTTTGAGAAGGCTCTCAGAGATTTGTACTAGATAGGCACACTGTTTGGCAGTGTTTTCTTTGCTACGTTGTAGTCTACGGGCTTTTTCTGCAGCTCTTTTTGCATTTTGCCTGTCTGCGTTATTTTGCACTTTGGCCTCCAGAGCGCTGATGTCCATCACGTACAAAGGTATGCAGGCACAAAAAGAAGACGTTTTACTAATATTTACTACACGTAAAAAAAATTTTTACTACACGTAAGGAGTTTAGAGGTGTTGTTTACGCTTAAAGTGGATTTTATTGACTTTTTGGGCGTATACAAAGCTGCCATGGTTGAAAGACGGCTAACGTGTTAACGCTTGAGTTTTGAAAAAACGTGACTTGTCACGTGATCTTAGACCAATAAACTGGCATCACTTCATGCTAAGCTTGTTACAGGAGTTCTGTTGACTACAAAATGTGTATGTAAAAACTGCTCTAAGTCAAACGGCATCAAAAATGAGTAGCAGCGCAGCATCGTTATTTTTAGTATGCGTAGTACTTGTCGTAGCACAGAATACGCCCAATCTTCGCGTACCGATTAAATTCACGTTCAATGAGTCTTTTACGTGTGGCAATGGCAATTTCAGCAATAGCGGACTTTGGTTATCGCCAGAATCGCCTAGAGAGCAGGTAGCCGCGTTTTATTGTTGAATTACTCACTGAATGTAGCCAGACATGCTTTTTGACATGTCTTGCGGAGATACGAAACCTGGGCTCTTTTTAGTACCACTAGCAGGAGATTTAGCCGTGTACTGGTACAAAACATGATAAAAACGCTTCACATATTCAAAACCGCATAGTGACGCAGGTGCAATACCATTGACGAATGTATCAGCAGAAGATTACCAATTTGCTTCGTGTGAACCTGCAGGAACTGTAGAGATTGGCCACAGTTACTTTGTCATTATAGCACGCTCATACGAGAGGTTAGCGTTGTTTTTAAACGGTTTAACTAACGAACGCTTTGCAGAGTGATGTTTGCTTTTCATGTTGACAAAGTCGGACCTATTCCAGCAACAACAGCAACAAGCATGGACATAACTTATGGTGTTTTCATTTTCGAACAAATAAAAGTGATCAATGAGTCGCCTGGATTTTCATGGTCTAAACCAATCGCATGATTCTAACAGTGTACAACAAAGACCAAAATAAAATCCAACTTTGTACCCTGTATTTTGAGGTAAATAGTTTCCTTGTACATACAGCAGCCAACAATAATTTTGAATAACTTTTTGCTTTCACGTGTCACCAACAGGTTATTTCGGTGCCAAATATAAGATAATTGCAACTAACGGTTCTCAATTGGTTTAAGAGAGTGAAGTCAATCAAGCCAAAAGGGTGCCTGTGACGGACCTACACTAGTTGCGCCTAGATGTACAAGAGAAAAAGCAGCTTCACTATTCAGAACATTCAAATGTTTTCAATCTCGCTACAATGTGGGATTACGATAGCTACAATGCTCTTGGTTTTGAAGCTGGATTAGTGTTCCTTGGAAATGTTAATATCCAGGCATCATACATGTCGCCTGACAGCTACTTAAACCCAACACCTGGTACTCATTTAGATGGTGTTTTTTGGTTCTTTTCTACGATATTGATGATATTGTATCTAGGCGTGAAAAATGTGGTCTCTAGCTACTGGAATGTTGTCTATAGGATCAATCCTGAATTCGTACCTTACGATGCTGATATGCAACTTCTAGACGATCTTACAGTAAAGAAAGTGTTCCCTTTTGTTGACAAAGAAAAAACAGAGAAGTGTACAAGAGAACAAAAGTACTTCCTCAGTATGCCTTCACTACGTAATTGTATCTTTAGAAACTGGAGTAGCCTAATGGAAACAACGGCAAGGCGTGGGATTTTTCTATTATCACTGGATTAGAAGGAGTAGCTGACTACCAGGGCGCTTTTGTTTGTAAGTACGCACACAACGTTAAAAAGGTTTGGGAAACACAAGCAAAGGATCTTATTGATAAAAATGGTGGTCCCCTCGGAATCATTGGTGTACAGGAGATCGTTTACAGTGTTGTCAATGGAAAAAGCAGTAAAGCAATGGGAGAAGCTCACTGGCAACAAAGTTATTGTTGAAAGCACAGATTCTATCGCTAAGCCTTTTTGAAGAGAATAGTAGAATCAAAATAGCTCCTGCTTTGGAAGGTGTAACGTTTTACATAACGCAATAAATAGTGAGTCTCAATCACGCCCGTTTAGTTTCAAAATATGAGCTTCTGGAAAATGAGTTAACGGGTCAGATGTTTATCGATAATCCGGTTTAACTCCTTCGCTACACAATACAGAACTACACCTTTTAACTGGTATCTTGGAAGTAAAAATCATACACAGTAAACACAACATTCGATCAGCTAGCTACACCAGGAAAATAGTTGACTTCAATAATTCTAGAAGACAAAAAGAAATCTCTTTGCGATCTACATACATTTCTAAAATCAGCTCCACAATAATTTGTATAGGGCTAGCTTCTTGTTGCGAGTAGGAGCTATTCACAAAACCTACTGTTACTTAAGTGCGAACTTAACCGTGCTATCATTTTCAAATTGACATTCTTGGCGCGCACCTCGTTACCAAGAATTTACACTTCGATACTTACAACGACTAGATAGTACGTACTCTTTCCCCTAAGCCCAAGTACCTATTGATACATTTTACCCGCAGATTGAAAACAACAAAAGAATGAGTGGAAAACGTATCAGGAAGCGTAAATGCACAAAGATTGTGATCAAAAGAAAGCGCAGAAAAAAAAGACATGAACCGACACACGTCCAAACTCCAGAGTTACCTTACGAGATTCTTTTGATGATTTTCGATCAAATATCATGCAAAGACTTGCGTAGCGCCGCTTGCGTTGATGTACGTAGTTCTAATACTACAGTCTAGATAGTAACTAACTTGGTTTAATAGCGGTTTTGGAACGCAGTAAGCGGCAATGATGCCCTGAGTTGGGCGGAACTGTTTGGCGGCTACAGAAAGTGGAATGGTCCCGACAACACAGATGGAGATGTCAAAGTCGAAGAGCTTAGATCAATTTCAATCAATGATTGTACTGTTGTATCTGTTGAGATGCGCGTTCGGAAATATTACACTCAACAAAAAATGAAGGTACTTTATGTTAATTTGCTGTTGATCCTTACAATTTTGTAGCTGGCCGTACCCGATGGACGCCAGTTTACTATTATTTGTGGCATGTCAGGTAAAAGTACATCTCATCAAGATATATTTGGTTCATGGTTAGAAATGGCTCAGAATAAAAGACTTTATCGCCTTTCAATCAACGCCTCAGCAACCCAAAAAAAGGATAAAAAAGTAGAATATGATATTGAATTTCTTGTCAACACCAAGAGGTACGTAATGCGTTATAGGCAATTGAAGTTAACTATAGTTGAAAGGTTTTTTGAGATGATGAAAGCTAAGCAGGCTATTCCAGGATTGAAAGAACTCAAACAATACGCCGCCAAAAAACTGAAAGATGTACCGCACTGGTCTTTTACTCCTATACATGGTGCCTTGACACACACAGTACGTTGTAGTTACATATGAAGTAGTACTAAGCGAATACTAGGACGGTGTTACGTTGCTAAATCAACCTGAAGAATTGAACTTGACTCTTCACAAATACCAATCAAAGGCTTACAGCTGGATGATGGCCGTTGAAACAGATGTTAAATTCTCTGGTATGTCTTATTCTCAGTTTATTCAAAAAATGACTAGTGCTAGAGTTCAATTATATTTCAGCATTTCCATTGGTCAAGTCAAGATCTAGTATATACTATATCCCTGGCGAATATGGCACAGACAAGTTGGTAAAAGCAGACCAACTTGATCCTACTGACCGTGGCAAGATAACGTTCTATGGTGGCATACTTGCAGGTACGTTCCCAATAAACAACTTTGCTATTCGTGATGTACTATCTAGATGACATGGGCCTTGGTAAAACAATAGAAAGTAAGGAAAAAACATGACATTTTAATATTTAAGGCACTGACTATTTTGTAGTTCTTGCTTTGATTCTCGGAAATCCCATAGATAATCATAAACCTTCAATCGTCAAAAAAACCGTAACTCAGTTTAAAAACCCTGTAAAAGAATCGCGACTCTTGTCTAGAACTATCACTCTGAACAAAAAACATGCTTTTTTCTCAACAAAGGCAACTCTAAGTACGCCAAAGTACAATCAATCAATACTAATTCTATTTTTTCAATAGTTTTGTGTCCGAATCATCTTGCCAAACAATGGTGTGATGAACTTCAGGCTCACTCAAAGAGTGAATTAGATATCATCAGATTGACAACTATTGTTCAACACCGGAAATACAACAGCTGGGATCTATCAAATGCAGGTACGTACCTTTGAACTCAAGGCATAAAATGTAACGTTGTTAGACGTTGTCGTTGTATCATATGAGTTCCTGAAGAACATGAACTACATCAGATTAGTGATGCCTGAAGCGCGCACAGCACGCAAAGAAATCCACATTGATCGCAAAAAAACACTTGAATCAAACCGTTCTGTGCGTCGTCAATTTTATTTAAAGCTACAGCACTCACTCTTTATTAGAAGATCGTTGTTAAAAGAACTCTATCTAAAAACTCAGACATATTACCCATACTTGATTACTTCTCATGGCACCGTATTGTGTTGGATGAGGTATGGATAAGGTTCATTTATTTTTACTTAGTTGTTATCCAAGGGTCATGAACACATCACCGAAACGTTCTACCTAGATGCAGTTATTAACCTAAAGGCTAAATATAAGTGGTATGTCACTGGTACGTTTAGCCACTTCATTATTAAATTGTACTAATATTCCTATTAGGAACACCATTCCCCACTGAGCACGTTACAATATTTATTATTTTATTTGCTTACAATTCGTGTAGAGCTACTTTTAAACACGCTTTCCAGTTTTTGACAAAAGAGAAAACACATGATACAGATATCAACAGCACTTTCTATGCTGGTGCACACCACAGGTATATGAATTCCTTTTGATATCCTCTAACACTATCCTTTGTAGTAAATTAGTTTGTAAGTTTTTCGAGAATAATATGATATGGCGTAACACAAAGAAGAGTGTGGCCAAAGAGTTTGATGTCCCTCCCTACATTGAAAAGATCATAAAAGTAGAGTTTCATCCAATAGAACGCGCTTTGTATGACTATGCTTTGCTTCGCGAGAGATATAGTAAGTCGAAGAGATTAGAAAAATGACTGATAAGTTTTGATAGGAAAGCTGATACATCTCTGTGGTATGAACTTGGAAGGTACTAAAATCATCGATCAGCTTAAAGAAGCACGAGATGAAGCTATGGTAAGTACTTTTCTATTCCTACTGCCAGTACTTGGACAAAAATTGTTGAATAGTTCAATGTAAATTATTGACAAGCTGTAGAAAAAATTGATAGAGGCCAAAACAGAACTGGATAGGTTGAAACGACAACCTAAGCCAACAAATGACAATCATTTTAGAGTTGAAGCTCGCAAACGTTTTGTGAATGTACGTGTGAAAGAAAATAATACTGTAGTACATATATACGTGACAAATGGTAGGAGTACAACGAGACGTACTTAAAGTGGAAAAAATGTGAAACAATATTATTCAGTGTGGTACGCTTGATTCAATTATTGGTGTTGTACAAAGGGAACTGGTTATTAATAGTTCATGTAGGATCTGGTAGATGCGAGTTTTGTAGATGCTAAAAAGGAATGCCTTAAAAATGATGCTGTCAAATACAATGCTCTCACACATGGTGAGATGCAACTACTGTACGTCCTATCATTTCGGATCCATGGATTTTTTGTCATTCATGTAGGTATGGAAGCAAAGTAGCTTACTTGCTACGCTTTTTGAAGGACGAGGAAAATGCAGAAAAGAGAGTGATTTTGTTTTCACAACACAAAGAACTTCTCAACCAAATCGATGGCGCTCTTCGCGAAAATGGAGTCAACGCTGTCTTTATAGAGGGGCATGTACACTGTGTATAGAACCACTCTAACATCCTATTTCTTAGCAATGTACACAGAAGAACTAAAGCAATTGACTTGTTCCAAGGTAGACGAACAGATGGCGACTATAAAGTAATTCTTATCAGGTGAGTTCTTACCAATTAAGCAATGTTGTCCTCATTCTATTTCAAAGCATTTCAAACGCTGCATCTGGGACAAACTTAATGAAAGCGGATGTTGTCTTTATGTTAGGTACACATGGAGACCTTGTATTGTTGGGTTTCTGACACGAGTTTAGATCCATTGTTCAAATCTAGACTAGAAGCTCAGGCAATTGAAAAACAAGGTACCATTACATAGCATACAGAACACTTACTGAGTGCTTTAAGCGATTGGAAGAGCATATAGAATGGGTCAAGAGAAACAAGTATCAGTTTATCGTCTACTTATGAAAGACTCTGTTGAGAACGACCAGTATGAAAAGACCTATTTGAAAGGCAAAAAGTAACCTGTAAAACAAGCAATGTAATACACGCCTTTGCTTGACGTTTCGGGAACAACCTCAATCAAACCAATACAATAACAACAATAATAAAGATCGCCAAACATTGGTGTAACGGGTTTTGTAGATAACCGGCTTTCTTAGCCCTAATCAACTTTGACTGTAATTTTCCAATTATGCATATTTCAATTTTCTTTAACATGTGCTACCTAGTCACAAAAATACCCACGATAAATCAGTGCTCTGTCCAAGGCTTAATAGGAATTAAGTCAGGTAGTTTGGACGGCCAAAATGTCTGGTGGACACTACGGAAGCATAAAAAATGAAAAGGCGCTACTAATATCTCAAAAAATAGTGAGGAAAAGCACTAAAAAGGGTAGAGCTATCAAAAGCTTTGTAGAATCTCACTACAACGACCACGATAAGAAACGATGTCTTGGGTACCTAGTATAATATCTAAATTACCGTTTAAAAGTAATAATACAGCGTTTAGATCATTTCGAGACTTTACTGCCGATGTAATTGAGTCTCATTCTATGCAGGTTCGTGGTTCACGTGTTTTAAGCGTTCTCGTATCTTATCAGCGTAGATATTCTTCCTTAGTCTTATTGCTCTTGATATGGTTGTTATTATTATAGAAGTTGCTTTAGAGTCTCAAAGAAAGTGTATACATGGTATGTCACGTGATAAATTTAGCTATTTTTTTGTTTTATCTTTGCTTATTTTTTCAAAGGCGAGTTCACGTGGGAGAACCATTTAATTGAAGAAATAATGCATGCATTACACTATGTATCTATTGGGATATTGACCATTTTCGAGATTGAGAATTTATTCCTGCTTTTCGCGTATGGTTACAGGTACAACTCAGTTCTGCGCTCGTTGCTTAGCTATTTTTACATCTCAAGTCAACTAGGTTTTTCAAACATATTTTATACGTTCTTGATCTTATCATTATCTCTTTGTCTCTTGCTATTATGATAGCGTACGTATCCTTTTACCTTAAGCTTCAACCTTCACAAGAAAAATAATACTACATTAGATTCTCATACCTATCTGTGGTTGGGTCTTTGCTTGCTATTTTTAGGTAAGTCTTGTAACAAAAAAAAACAGATGTCACATGACTTCGAAACATTAGCTTGAAGTTGTTAATGTGTCCATGAATTAACTGTAGTAATAGGATATGGCGCTTAGTGAGGTTGATGCATGCAGTTATAGTAATGGAAGAAGAAAAAAAGGAGAAACAGCATGTGCGATACATTTGTTGTTTATTGAAATTGTTTTTTAAATGACCTTTTTTTTTTGTTTGGCGTTGTGTACTTAAATAAGCTCTTTAAGAAATTAATAAACTCATCCATTACGTAGCTTGCAGATGAGTACGAGATGAGTCTCCTCAGAGAAAAAATCAGAAAATTACAAGACAAAAAACACAAACTAAGAAAAAACAACAGCGAATTAAAATCAAAGCTATCAGAATCAGTAACAGTCGAGTCCGAAGATGACGAAGCAGAAGAACAATCTGAACAAAAAATCCCAAAAGTAATTGACATTGAATACGTATCATAAAAACCTGATGTAGTGATAATAAAGACGGACGCACTGGGAGTTAGAATGTTTGTATTTTTCATTTCTAAGCGCAGGTAATACTCGAGGTACTTTATCTAGGTGTAGTGTGGGCAATGTCAGATAATACAGACGATCGCTTGTGGAATTAGCCGTGGCAGAAAAGAAGACTGAATAGAAATAACAGAAATGAGGGATACTAACAATTTATAACGCTTACAGCGTACAATTTGGTTTTTTAATGCAAATTATTTTATTGAGATGCAATTATAGCTCCACAGGCGAATTTTACGCGTGGAAATGCGCAAAATGGAACTAAAACCCTCGCTTATGAATTTTTCCCGAAGTGCGATACACAGTACGTTGTCGTGTAAAGTGCACTTCACAAACCCCAGGTAAATAGCTCATAGACTTACATGTACTTAGACACAAGAGTGTGGAAGGTGTAATTTTGACTCTTATAGACTTGGAGAATTTGCAAGCGAAAAGTCCAAATTCCATCTCCAAACGTCTGTAGTGCATCAATGAAAACCAACGGCCGTAAAAGCTATTTGCTGGCATAGTTTGTAAAGGTTATGAACAACCGTGCCAAACAACTTAAAAACAAGAGTATTAAGCCTATTAAGCTTGTTTGGTGACATTTACTACCAACACGAGACAAAATGATGCAGTATATGCTTATAATAGCGTTGGCATTGTGTATAGGCAAAACAATGGCGTCATGTTCCGAATTTGCGCATTGCAAGTCGTGCGCCAACGCCTCTTCGTGGATTAGCAACTGTAGGTGGTGTCCTAAGGACCAACGTTGTCACGCTTACGGCTCCCTTTTGAACACTTGTTCAGAAGATGAAAATATCAAAAACCCGATGTACTGCCCGCCAGGTACGACACCACGTGCTCGATTTATCTTCATGATCTTCACAATCTTTTTTCGGTTTTTTTTTTTTTTCAACACGAAAATCACTAATATAGTCGCATTTGACTTGCTTTGCAGCTTACTCAGCTCTTCTAGTAAACAAGCAAACTGATTTTGATCTCAATATGGCGTATGCTATGCTTGGGTACAGCAATGCCACAAAAGCTGAAGATCCAGCGTTAGCAATACCCAAAACAGCGACGCTTCTAGGGAAATGGCTCTTTCCCGCAATAAATACTTCAACATTCGGCTTCATGGCCAAGGACGATAGTCAAAGTCAGATTATACTTGCGTTCCGCGGTACAGTCGAAATTAAACAACTAATGGAAGAAGTTCTTAACTCTGAAGGCGTACCATACCCTGGTGCTCCATGTACACTAAAAAAAAACCACTTCGATTTGAGTACTAATTTTTCATTAGCTTTGACAATTCTCAAGTATTTCTATGCTGCTTGGTTTCCATTTGTACAACCAATGAATACCATACTGAAAGAACAGCTACAAAAACATTCTAACTATACCGTGCTCGTAACCGGCCACTCACTTGGCGCCGCTATTGCATCGCTAATGGCTTTCGAAATAGCCAGAGCGAAGATTGCAACTCCTGTGTTGTACACTTTCGGACAACCTAGAACAGGTAGCATGGAATACGCCGATGCTCATAACAAAGCTGTACCGCAGTCATATAGGGTGGTAAACAACAGAGATCCTGTACCACATTTGAATTTGTGCGTACCAAGCGCAACGGAAAAAAAGTGTAAATTTACACTCACTTCATGGAGCCCTTGGTACGAGACTTACCTCCAAACTTTATCCTTTTTACGTTATGTTAGGCATCACGGGACTGAGATGTTCTTTGGCGCAGGAGAATATAAAAATCAAGTCATGTGTGGATATAGAGAGTGTACACGACAACCCTTTGGAGAAGACCATTCTTGTGCTGATGGTTTTATAAACTTACCTACTGCCATATTCGCTCCTGGAGTTAGTAAATTAAAACGGATAGTTCTTATTTCTGTATGGGCTGTAGAGCTTGTTGAACAACATACAATAGAATACTGGAAAGCACTGTCAGATGGATATTGCGGAGTCAACGCACAATAAAGATATTTTATATTTTATTACCAAACGCTTTTTCTGTTATGAATTATCTTTACCAGGAGTGCTGAATAAATTGTTTTTACTACTTGGCAGTTTTTTTGGACCAAGAAAATTGTACGATTGAATCAAATGCTCCAAAAAAAAACCGTTTAGATTACATAACTACATGAAACGCGTAAAGTCACAGCCAGCTTCAAAGAAAAGGAACAACAACGCCATTCTACTAGGAGCGATTGTTTTTCCTATTGAAATTATTGTGATTATTCTACAATACGCTCCAATCGATGCACTAATCCATGTTATGATCACGTGCAAGCTACAAAGAATACTGTAAGGCAATCTATTTTAAAACAATTATTATGTGGCAATGACACATGAAGGGTTTAAAGCAATTGCAGGTGTTCATGGAATTCCCATTGATCAAAGCGCTGGGTGGTGTTCATGTTTGACAGTCAACAAACAATCGGTGGGCATGATGAAAATAGAAACACAATTTTATTACAATGAGTTACACTTCAAGATCCCCAGTAGAAAGGCATAAATACAGAATCAGAGTTCTGTCCCAGAGATGTCTCGGCAAGAGCCACGCCAGTGGCAGCGAGCCTGTCACCAAATTTTCCAAAGACAGTCTGTGAAGTCGCTAAAACATAGTTTAGGATTTGTAAGTCTTGCTCTAGGAAGTACCTGGTAGGAGTTGGTTCCAACCGCCTCCACCCATGAGGTGAAGTTCGAAATGAAGCTTAGAGGATCCGGAGCTATCACAGTTTGCCGATGCACCGTCGTAGTAGTAGACAGTGTTCATTATACAATTGTTGTAATGCATTCTGCTGATGGTGATACTTTTAAATTGACTTTTTGGATTTGCCAACCCATTAACAAAGTCGATAATATGCTCACCAGCTTGTTTCCATGTTGTAGATGACTCTAAGAGACTGTAAGAAGCGTTTGATACGTGTTGGGCGTTATTTTTAGATAACCTTTCTGTACCTTCGTAAAACACTTTGCATAGTAGTTTACGCTCCTCCGGAGCTTTTTTGGTTGGTTTCGAGTTAATTGTAATGTTGTATGTTCCTGGTTGTTGTAGTACGATTGTTTGTTTTGCTTCTGCCATTTTGCTTGCTTGTTGTTGTTGGTTTGTTTCTTTACACTTGTGTAAATTTGTGTAAACCTTTCACTGAACCTAGTTAACCACAATTTTTCTTATTTGAACTGTTTGCAAGGATCTTGTACTGTTGTCAAATTTCGCTCAAATCCTGCGACTCTATCTGTCTGTCTTTTAGGAAGGTGGTTAGTTCTACGCACCAAGTAATGCACTTCTTAGGAACCCTTCATTAAAATCGAGTCACCCAAGGTAGAGATGTTAACGAAGCGGTTCAGCTTGTAGCGACTTGTTGGCGTGTAAGCAGTTTAGACCCATGGCGAAGCCGTTAACATGGAAAAAAAGAGGATTGAGATGAAGAAATTAGTTTCGTTTCTTAGGTTTGTTTTATGCATTTTTTGTTAAACTGTTTTTCCCACAGTCGTTTAACTTCTGTATTGCTTTTTTGAGCGTAGAAAATGTTGTTCGACATTGTGTCACATAAAGTGCCTCAGTTTTTTAGGTAGTTTCCGGAAAAATGTGCGAAATAAGTGAGTTGCTCGTATTCACAGTTTGAGAATAAAAACCGAATTTTTGAAGTTTAAGACTTGAGACCGAAACAGCCAGTGAAAATGGGGACTGTTACAAAAACAGATTCGTTATCCCTCTACCCCAAGGAACAGCATCAGTTATCTTGTTACTTTCTTTTGTGAAAATGATAGATTGTATAATTGCATACTTTTGTAAAGATTTTCGAAGGCCAGAAATAAAAATGTCGACTCTGTGTTGCTGTCAGTGCCTCAGAGCGAAGGCTACAAAGTATACTATCAGTGCCTCTAATCTGCTTGGAAGTACTTAGTCTTCGTATGTTCGAAGGTGGTGTCGTTTATTCGTACCGAGTACATAAACAAGCCTACCTTCCACTTAGATATAGTTTGGGTATAAACACCTCGGTACGTTTGACAACTTGAACACTTTGAACTGCAGTGTATTCACATGTGAATAACGGAACAAAACTTGCGAAAATCTAATCATACAGAATGTAACCATTACCTTACTGACAATATTAAAATATCGTAAAAAAATCCTTGTTTTTGTGCCTGTGTTGAACATTCGGGTTTTTTGAAATGCCGAAGCAAACCTATCGTTAGTTACCAAACAAAAGCTTTGTTTCATGATGTAACTTTATGAAGACTATTCGTTGGTTTTATCTTTTGGCATGTTGGGAACAGTTAGCGCGACATATTGCAGAAATACCTGCCACTGACGATCTACAGATGTTTATACGTATCTAGGAAAAGATACTAGCGCGTATCACGTGCTTGAAGCATTCGCTGCGTAAACCACGCATGTGATAACCATGTTGATGCTGCACTTCGTTGTAGTAATCTTTGTACTCGCTGTACTAGCGCACCAGTAAAGCGCTTTGGCGCTCCTAGCGTATTTGCTGTAAATAGTAAGAGCTAGCGCTATTGTTACACATTCCAAGTACACATAGCATCTTTCAGTTTAGTCAAGACATTAAAACAGCGAAACAATACAACATGCGCACCTCAACACTATTGTACAACGCTCCACGTTTTTTACCATGTAACACCATTTTAGGTTGTGCTTGGTGTTGTTTTTCGCAATCGCCGCATGTGGCAGGCTCCAATACTATGGTATGTTGCTATACTACGCATTTTCATGTTGTTCTGACTTATTGTAGGGGTAAACTACGCTGGAGCTGGTAATATTTTTTCGCCGTTTTATCACGTGTGATAACGAACTAAATCGCTTTAGAATTCGGCCATGGTTCTTTCTGGCCTAGAGCAAGTACTGTAGACTATTTTAGGAGCAAGGTACTGTTGACACAAGCCTCAATAGGGCCACGCTTACATAAGCCATTAACGCTAATGTCTGTTAGCAATTATGCACTTTCCGTCTTCCTTTCTTGTGGCAACGGCTTCAACAACCAAGTGATTTCAGCGTAAGATTTGGAGAATCAGGTTATTGGAACTCGTTACAATCTGCTGTAACGATGATAACAAACAAAGGATCATATGTAATCATTGATCCTCATAACTAGTACGTAGCAGTCTTTTTTTCGTTTTTTTTGTGTGCACTGTTTTTTTTACTGTAGTTCATGCGTTGTATTAATTTCGCGCTAGCGCTCGTTACACCTCCAACAAAAATTGTGAGGGTCCTTGGTGTGGTAGTGTTCTTGGTTCCGGTCAAGCATCTGCCGACGATTTTATTGGAATGTGGAGACTCTTTGCTGATAAGTACAAGAATAACGGCAGAGTAATCTTTGTACGTACAGATTGAGACCTGTGTACTATCTTCGCTTACCTGTACTACAGGGCCTGATGAATGAACCTCACGACTTGGGTGGTCTTGGTACCCGGGGTTGGAGAGATATTGCTCAGAGAACAATAAACGCAATCAGACAAAGAGGTGAGTAATCATGTTCTCTGTTATGTTACAATATTAACTCTTCGAAGGCGCTAACAATCTCATACTTGTTCCTGGTAATCACTGGACTGGCGCTCACTCTTGGATCAGCAGCGAGTGCGTTGAATATTACTCTAAGATAAGCGTACTGACGATCATACAATAGCAATGACAATAACTTTGGAAGTATTACTGATCCTGCAAATAACTTCGCAATTGAAGTTCATAACTACTTTGACGGTGACCACTCTGGTACTTCTTCAGGATGCTCTTGTACGATTGATGATTTTACTACCCTCAGACTTATCCATACTATAGCGAATTGCGCAAGCCAATTGAGCTCCTTTACAACCTGGGCAAGAAACAGAGGTTACAAAGCTTTCTTGGCCGAATTTGGCGGTGGAAGAAACAGTGGTTGCTCAACATGTATCAGACAAGTTCTTGAGTACGTAATTTGTGTTTGTTTTTAGACTTCTATCGCCAAAACTAAATGTTGCTGCAGCCATATGGAATCGAACAGCAATGTTTGGATCGGTTGGACTTGGTGGGCAGCAGGAGAAGAATGGCAAGATGACTACCTATTCAACTTACAACCTGTAAATGGAGACAGACAACAACTACCTTGGTTGACACGTGTCGCTTCATGCAGCGGTGGTAGCGGTGGTAAGTACTACATTTTTCTTCATAGCCTTTTCTAACTTTTATTAGGTCCACCACCTCCTCCTCCTCCTCCTCCTCCTCCACCACCACCTCCTCCACCACCATCGAGTGGTACTTTCACACTTCGTAAAGGGAACGGTCAGAGTCATGCCCTTGACGCTGGTCCAAATAATGTCAACAATGAGAACGTTAAACTGTGGAGGCACAATATTTACAACCCTTACCAGCAGTTTGTTGAAATAAATCGTGGAGGCGGTTTTTACTCATACAGAAAGATGAACACAAACTTTTGTTTGGATGGTGGCAATGGCGGTAGAAACGGACAAAACGTCAAAGTGTACAATTGCAACAGTGGAAACCGAAACCAACACTGGCAAAAAATCAACGTTGGAGGCGGAAAATTCAGACTTCAGAAGCGTAACTCTCCTGGATTCTCTATTGATGGAGGTACTGGTGTTTCTAATAACCAGAATGTTAAATTATGGGCATCTAGTAACTCTAATGGAAACCAACAATGGGTGTTCACAAGTGTTCCTTAAAAACAAAATAAATTCAACCATTTGCAACAATACAATTCCGCTTATACAATTATCTTGTTCTACTTGTCCTATAACTTATACTTTATAAACAAAGGATTGTGGGGTTTTTTGTAGTCTGTGGTTTGGTCAATGTTGTCAAACTGGCTTCTTGTTTATTTCCTACTTGTTCAAAATCGTAAAATGGTTCACGTGGCAAATTATTTGGGTATTTTTTTTTGGAACAAGTCGAAATTTGACCATACTAAATAAACTAAATCAAGCTTGTGGCCACAATGTGCAGCTTACCCAAAGTCGCTCGAACTTTTGGCCGTGTTCACCCTATGGCGGAAAAACTAAAGTACATGTGTGGCACATGGCAAGGGGACGGCTCTGGTGCGTATTTAGCGGTAATTTAGCGTTTATAAGTGTATTGTAGGGTTTTATCCAACGATTAAACCGTTTACTTACAGCGAAACGACAAAGTACGTGCGTTTACTTCAGTAACGTTACTTACAGCGACAGAATAGATAGTGTGCCGTCTAAACCAATTTTGACTTACAATCAAGTAACGCGCAATAAGAAAGGTACACCTATCCCCAGCGACAAGTACTGGAGCGTAATTAGTCGAAATAATCATTCTTAAATCCTGTATTTTTAAAACAGCGTCAGGGGAGATAGCACATTGCGAATCAGGGTTTATTAGGATAGTAGAAGAGCTGGACGATGATAACCATGGCGTTAAAGCCGAATTAGTACTTGCAGATAATACAGGTTTGTTGAAAAGTAACAAACTGACTGAAGACGCTAATATGCCAATACAGGGTATACTTCCATATACTCAGGTACTTCTAAGCGTACAGACACTGGTTATAAATCATTTTGGTCGACCGTTAACGTGTCAAAACCGCCATCAAACAAGAAATATGTCAGGTAGTTCATGTCACCCTTAACAAGAATTAACCATGTGTATCAGGCAACTGACTCGTGAGTTACTTTTCAACGACAACCAACTGAACTACACAATGCGGATGGCCACAGACCAAGTACGCTATAGAGCGTAGAAAAGAACTCACTGCTTACTTCTTAGGTTACTCTGCAAGATCACCTCACAGCGACTCTTCAGCTACAAGAAAGTGATAAATCGCTATACAAAGAAGTCACAGTACAAGAAACAGAGCAAAACCAGGTAATCATTTGCAATACCTTTCGCCTACTTACCGAAATGTTAAAGGCAGACTACGCAGTAATAGACGTAAGGGAGCCAGATGAGTTGGAGAGCTCTGGAGAAATGCCTCACGCAGCAAATTTACCTCTAGGATATGTTCTCGGTCCTAACGGAAGAAAGGATGCTTACATTCAGAACTTACCCAAACATAGACCCGTGCTTGTTGTTTGTCGTGCTGGTATAAGAGCCAGACTAGCTGCAGAACAAATAGCTGGGGTACGTGTAGTTGATATAAAAAGACGTTTAATTGTCTGTAATAGTGGGGATTTGGTAATGTAGATGTTCTCAAAGGAGGTTACATTGCGTGGAAGAAGCATCAAAAGAGATAATCTCTCGCGAATGTCTTGGCAATCACTGCAATTAGATATACATTATAATCATAAACGGCAATACATTCAATACGTCACATGGCGCTCAGAAAGGAAAAAAAAGACAAATCTTGACCGCTGTTTTTTTTTCAATAGCGCGGAACCTTACAATTGTACAAATAATACATCGTCTACGCGCGTAGTACAGTTTATCTATGCTTTCGGAATTAATACTCCTTTGTTGTATCACGTCATTCTCTATCTTTTCGTGTTGTATGGTACAGTCTTTAAACAACCCTTTTTTTGATGTTTTGCATTTTATGGATGTTTTACAGTTTTTTTCAGAATTGGAGTGTTTGTCGAATAATCACGTGGTTTTATAGGCATGCGATGTACCGAATAACATTGAAACACATTGTGCAGATGGTAGAAGTGTATTTGATTGTCCTGTAGGTAGTAGAATAGATTTACGAGGAACTAAACTATCTGTAACGTCTACAAGTGCGTAAAAGGAAAAAACGGTAAAAATCACGTGATTAATTTCTTTTTAACTAGCGGATATGCCTGATGCGTTTCTCCGTGATGAACAGATATGGATAGATGATACCAGTAGTATACGTTTCACTTACTGTCCAGTGTGGGAATCAATATTTGTAATTTACTTTGGGCCTGTACATAATCAAGATCACATTACACTTTTTAGTGTCCCAGACAATTGCACTATCAGCAGCGACGGCCTTAATGTTATGATGATTAATGATGATGAAATAGGTGGTTGTAGTATCGGCTGTTCTGTTGCTAGTACGTATATCACTGTTTGTTTCGATCAGTTCGTCCAACATGTTAATTTCTGCTTAGGTTCTAATATCGCTAGTGGTTTTTTTGACTTTGAAAATGATGATTGCAATAAACACAACTTACTCGCAAGGATATTACCTACAGTTATCATAATAGTTGCTTTAATAGCACTAATAACATGTATAATTGTTTCTTGTTGTGTTAAATCTATAAGAAGACGAGTACGGAGACTTGTGTCTTTAAGTTTTTTGTTGAAGTAAAAAACTAACAAAATAAATCAGATTTTCTCGTATGAAGATGACAAGCAACCGGACTCTGACAAAGGTTATTACCCTAGCAATACTCCATTTTCTAAGCAACTATAGATTCTGAAGATCCACCAGTCTCAGAGTATTCCGAAAGCGAAGACGAGCCGACACCTGCTGTTTCTTTGGTAATCTTTTTTTGTGTTTATTTTATAAACTTCTTAATTACTTTTATAGAACCCTCTGCAGATTGCCTTGGCATCTGAACTGAAAGAAAAAACAAAAACGATAGAATTAGGTACAATGAAAGACGCTGAGAAGAGCGTGGAATCAAAAGACGAAGAGAACACAAGTGTTGAAACTGTTAGCCAAACATTGTAACTAATTTACTTCAATTTCAACCAATTTTGGTCAGTTTCTTGTGTATATAGGTGGGCAATAAAACAACTGAATCAATAATAAGGAGCGAGAAGTTGAGCAAACCGTTATTCAATACTTTAAATGCAGGTTAGCTTGTACCTTTGACAGCTGTTTCCTAATCTCGGACATAATTTTGCCAAAAAATATCAGGTATTGCAATCTGGAGAGAAAGAAAGTACAGAATCAGTGAAACATGGATTCTTTTTTACAAGTCTATGGTGACGCTCAATACGTTATCAATGGCATCAAGAGTTACCAAGATTAAAATAGTCGAAACAGCCTCAGGAAATCACAAATTTCTAACTACCCGTTGCTGGAAAAAAACAAATAAACATCACGAAACTAAAAGCCAGCTATGAGTAAAGAATACAGTAAGGAGACAATACAAACAGTACATGTTATAAAGTTTAATTCTTTATTTTTTGTTGTTTTTTTTGTCGTTTTTTTTCGCATTTAAGTGCGTATTGCTTCATTTTCTTTGAAATTTTCTTTGTGTCCTTCGCATTAGCCCAATTTCTCTTTACAGTTTTTTTGAATTCTTTTGTAGATAGAGCGTTTTTTGTGATAAATGGATGTTTCAGCAACTCTGTAATGTATGATTGATTCTCATGGCTCAAGCATTGTTCAACAAAAGAGGTGAAGTCCTTATCAAAACCCCAAATGTTACGAAATGTAATCTCAGTTTGCTTTGTAACATAAAAACTTTCGCAGAAAGAGTCATCGTGAGGTTCCACTGAGGCCATTTCGCCAACTCCAAGTTGCATGGCCATCACGCCAATGGCGTAAATGTCTGTTGATCTGCTATATCCATACAGCTGGGCATGTGGTGACACAAAACCAGATGTACCAATAAATTGTTTTGTCCTGTTTGATTTTTCTTTGGCGAGTCCAAAATCAGCCAACTGAGGAATAAAGTCTTTAGTGATCAAAATATTCTCCGCTTTTATATCTCCGTGAGTAATCCCAGATTTATGAAGCTCAAAAGCTGCTTCGAGAGTTGCTTTTACTATTGTAGCAACCTCATTAATATCTTTAAAGTGACTTAGTTCGGTGGCATCGCAGAGTGCCCTTTGCATGACCAATGAAGCACCGTCATCTTTCTCAATATAACCAACTGCCGCCATAATATTCTCTGAAGGAACAGCTCGAGATAATGTATACTCATTTTTCTAACAAAAACAGTTAGAACAATAATAAATAAACGTGGAAAAAAAACGAAAAATTTTTACACAAAAAGAAAGCCAACAAGTTGACTTAGTGAAAAAAAAAAAATGCTGAAAGCTAAAGACGTACCAGGGTTTCAGTCAGGGCTTCGATCTTTTCGTCGCTTTCATCAGTTTTGTTAACGACTTTGATAGCAAGCTTCTCGCCTGTTTTTCTATCTTTGGCCTTGAACACAGTGCCGCAACCGCCAGTTCCAAGAGGAATAGTAGACGTAACTTTAATGCCAGTTTTCTGAGTCCTGCCGGTAATGCCGTAGAAGAATGATCGTGCACATCTGGAAATCGATTGGATAAATTGGGCCATTGTTGTCGGAGGAGGTGTTACTGTCGTATAGTATTGGAAGTTATGAAATTAGAGGTGTAAAACTGACTATTTTTTAATTGTGCTTCAAATTTCTCTTGACCAGATATCTTTGTTCTCAACTCTACAAACACTGTGGTATTACTGTGATGCTGTTCCGTACTCCCGAGAGTTCTAAGCGACTATAAAAAGAACTTGACAATGCTATTAAACGGCACACTCTTCATACTATTAAAAAAGCCTCAGGTACCTCTGTATCAAGTCTCAATGCGTGGAAACGGCCAAAACTGTGACGATAGAGATTTCTTGTGTTGTTGAGTTGAAATCTTGACAGATCAGTTTTAAAAGGACTAAGACGACCAATCACAAGCACTAACAGCACATTGGCAAGGATTTCTGACTTTATTATCAGTCAGAATCTGTATATTCACTATTCTTCAACGTAAACTGCTTGAAAAAATAAATACAACACCCATACGCCGAATACAGGTACTATACAGTATTTTGATTCTTTTTCAAAATGTAAGACTCAGAGCGTTACTCGCTTTGAATCCCACCGCTTAGAAGCAGTAATCCTCTGCCGCACAAACATGAAAGTTAATTCCCGAGTAGTGGAAACTAAACAGACATTTTTAATGTTCTAAATCAAGAGACACGACAAACTAGACATAGCTGAACCCATTAATATACATGCCAACGGATAAAATTGTAAGTTAACGTTTCTACCATTTCACCTGCTTTTCTCATTTTTTCTTTATTTTCCGTACTATTTTTGATATTGAGCCAAAAATACAGAATTTGAGAATCCATGATGCGCTTGGTTGGGTAGGGAAACGCCATTACAAGCATTTCCGGATGTAGCGCCCAAAACTCGAAAAAAGGAAAATAATTGCAGACTTTCAGAAAAGTCAGGATAATTTCGTAACATCTATTCATACATCTTACCCTTTCCCAGCGCTTCTTCGCGAGAAATACAAATTTAGCACAAACCTCCGTACTTGCTTGACCAAAATAATACTGTGTAGCTTTTTTGTACATTCTATAAGATACAAAGCGTTATTGTCCCTTTAAAAAACCCTACTACGCTAGTTTATAGCATGGAGCGCATGAAATTGTTCTTTTACTACCCTAAACTGATCTCGATTAAAATCACGTTTCGGCAACCGAAACAACGCCGAACAAGCCTAAAGTGCTCTTGTTGTACGTTGAATACTGTATTCAATAGATATAACATGTTACTCGAGCGCGTTTACTATTCTTACCTTTTTGACCAAAAGAATGTTATTGTTTTCCAACAAGTTAATTCTTAACACTTCAAGGCAACCAACTATGGCATCAGTCTCAAGCATGGGATTCGTTCATACCTAGATTATAATATTTCTCCGGCTACGATGTTAGTTATCGGCTTCCAACTGCGCAGTATTCACGCACGCACCAATATTATCTAACTACTACTACAAAGCAACTACTCCACTCAAAATGCCTATCCGATCCTCCCTCAACACTAAGAAGAACCAACAACCTACCTCCGTAAGCCTTTCTCAGTTCGCGAGTAAAGGATTGAAGCACAAAACTATTCTCATGGTGCTCAAATCAACAGTGATACAGCTTAGAGCCTTGCATCAAGCAGGGTATGCTTATAATCGCATCAACGGACACAACATAAAAGTACATCGGAAAGAACACTGTCTAATGCTCACTGGTTCTCTCAACTACGACAACAACGCCTATTACAGCTCTATGGGACTTGAAGAGCAAAAAACAAAAGATATTTACCAACTCGGATGCTTGGCAACCTGGCTCGCACTTGGAGGCGAATTTGATTGCGTAAAAACACTGGACAGGCACCAACAACTTCTTGCTTTGAAAAAAACTCGAGCATCCGCCACACTCATCAACTTTGTATCTGCGTGCTTTGAAGGAACCATAACTACCGTACACCTTGTTAACAAGCTAGAAACTGTACATGTAAGAAAGCTAAAATAAAAAAACTTTAATTGGATGTCTCATTCAAGTTTTACTTCTAGTGTCTATAAAGTGAGTTTGTATATCCTGTGTCAGTTTCACACTATTTTACCTACACCTTGGGAAGATGATCGCAGTATTTTACACTGCACACAGTACGTTAAAACCGGGTTTAATGGTCCAATTACCGGCAAACACGGTGTGAATGCCTCAAACGCCACTTGCCGTTTGTTTTGCTTCTAAAAAATCAACGTACGTGTATAACGTACTAGCGCTGACATTAGCGCTGCCCCACGCTAACAGAAGAACTCCCATAGCATTCAAACAGCAAAGTAGGTATAATAACGTGAAACCCCTTCAACACTACCAACGTTGCTTAAGGCTGGTAAACGCCACGGGTCAAATATGTAAATAATAATTTTGGGTTTGTTAAATCACGTGGGTTTGAAACGGTTGGATTAGCAAGACATTTTCCTCTGACACGTGAGGGTATCACATTTAAAAATGTGAGATTTGCCAGTTCCGTCAGAAGTGTCCACAGTTTTATCCGTTCTTACTTCTACTCTGTTTGCGTTGAATGCAGGTCTATTTTTACTAGCAACGCGCACTCCTCTACAAAAAAATGCACTAGTGCTGTCAAGTTGGGACATACACATGTGTACCTTTTACAATTCAAATCACAATACTCCGGAACAAAGTAAAAATCTCACCATTGGAACGCATCATGCTTAGATACTTTTATTTGTGTATAATATCTGCTCTCATAGGTAACCTGGTAGGTTTGCTTGTTAGCTAATAATGGTTTGCGTAGTTTTAGCAGCGAGAAGCTGTGATTGCCCAACAACAGCGTGTGATAATTGTAATTTCGCCCAATGCACTCAAATAACTACAGGTGGAACGCGTGCGTATTCCCTTTCGGTTTTTTGTATCTTTTAGGCAATGCTCAAATAGCTTGACACTTTTACGTGTGCGAACACGTACAAACAAATGTTTTTCTTTTTAAGACATGGTAAAAACTATCCACAAAAATCTTTTTCTTCAACATCTGTAAAAAAGATTTTTTCTAAAAGCTCGTAGATAGTGGAGCGTGTTTGGACATTAACACAATGGACCCACTAGTGGACGTTGCAGGGACTGTAGGAGCCGATTGTATACGAATAACAGGTGGAATGTTATCAGGACGTATTGGATTAGGGGATAGCGACGACTGCCTTATACTCATTTCAACAACCGTAATGGGACAAGTCAATGGAGGTTTGTTTGTATCTTTTTTTGTTGATTTTTTTGAACTGACTGATTTTTTAAGGGGGAGATGACGATTGTATAGTTATGCAGGATAGCAGTGTTGGATCATTATCACCAGCTGCAGGAAGTCATAGTGTCATTATAGAAGGAAGTGATACTGATCCTGATGGGGATGGCATGTGCGTGTGCAAACAACAAATTGACATTTTCTTTTGAAAAGAGTTTGTCACTAGGTCTATTTTATGAAGCTCAACCCATCCTAGGCTGGGCATAGTGGGAGGTGGTGAAGGAGTGGATTGTGTTTTAATCACTGCAAACTCACGTGTAGGCAACATCTTCACTGGAGATGGAGATGATTGTATTGAAATATCGCAGAGTAATACTGGTAGTGTTGGAGGTACCCCTTTTCCTTTTTTTTTATAAATCTACACACAAACTGACACCTCAAGGCGGTGAAGGTAACGATGTATTTGATATTGACGGATCGATAATAAGGAGAGTATTTGCTGGCGAGGGTGATGATGTGGCTACAATATCAAACTTTAATTTGCGTATGTTTCTCTTTTTCCTTTGTTTATATCAAACAGATTGTTTACCACATAATTTTGGACTCTGCGTCTGTTCAACAACAAAGATGTAAAAAGTCTTATTTCATTTACAAAGCGCTATTGGCTCTGAACTTATTTCAACTTTTTTGGAAAGAACTAATGTTCTCTAGAGCCGGATTCTGAGGCAGCACCATTTCGTGGTTCAGATGGAGATGACGTATTCATAATAACTGGATTCCTTGGGAACACAAGCCCATCAATTCTTGGAGATGGTGACATGGATAGGTAGCTAAAACAAATTCTGTTTTGCAGACTTATCAAAGATCAGTCTACTAACCATTTGTTAACAATTCACTAGGTGTTGTTATGACTCAACATTGTCTAGTACCCTTGATTGTGATGAAATAATATCGCCCTGTCCTATTAGATGTATCAGACGTTTGGATTAATAAAACCAACAGTTTTATTGATTTTAACAAAGACTGGTAAATAATACTAGTAAAACTTATTATTTGAACCCTTGTTGACACAATAGTGTTGGTCAAAGTGTACTAAAGTGTAAACTTTGGCAATGTTATAGGTGAAAGATTTGTAGCTAAACTTGGATAATAAGATTATTCCCAGACAGTGGTGTGCCACTGTTTAGAAAATGTTTTAAACAAAACAAGTGTTTTTATTCACATGACAAGTCTGTAAGTAATGTATCGCCCAGCAGTTTCGCTTGATCGTAAAATCTTAATAATCTACAACAAACTAGGTTAACAAATAGCCTCATAAAACCAGACAATAATCTAGCAGAAAAAAGAGTTCAGCCTTGCGGTTTTTTTCGTCAGCGTTCGAACAAGTGTTTTTTTCTGGTACACCTTTTCTGGCCAAGAACAACTGTTATTGCGCACCTGTCCTTTCTGTAAACCGTAGTAACGGGCTACAGGATCCACAGATTGTATTCGAGGGAGTTGTGTTTCTTGTAATTTACTACAATCCTTGTAAGCAAAGTAACACTGTCAATGCTTAATTATTTTTCTTTCAAAATAAAATCTAGTATTTTCATTGGAAAGCAAACGCTGTCCGTGTAATTTTGGTACAGCGATAATATCAAGGCGTATGGTTGGTAGAGAGGAGCGTCAAGTGCCGTTCTGACATAAAAATTGACAGAATCTTTTAAACGTACTAGCGTGTTAATAGTGATTCTTGCTCTTCTTTTGATAGTAATACGTGTTTAGGAACAAGTCTATGCTTTGTAATATTAACAAGGAGTTCTGACTCTTTGAATTGCTCCATGATTATAGGACGTAGTGTTTCAATACACTGAAAGAAGTATTAGACAGCGTTTAAGAAAGAAAAACTGTTTCATTACTAATAATGAGCTTTAAAGGCGACGTACGGATCGTGCGTGGGGAGTGATTGCTTGGGAGTATACCATGATACATCTTGTTACGTTAGAAGCCTTCATTTTGGTATAACACCTTTTTGGTCATTTAGTGACACTTTGCGTTTGTTTTGAGCTTTTTTCGCACGTACTCTTTAATTTCTTTCGCGCCGACCTTGCTAGGCTCCAAAAAGAAGACGTATATTTGTTCATCAATAAAATCTTGATGTTGGTACATTTTCACCACAGATGTACGACTGTAGTAATGTCAGAAGTATTAGATTTGTATTTGGCGTACATGTGTTCTTGTTCACCGTGTTGATTTTTAAAATCTTCCAGAGTCATGTCTTTTACCCTCTGTTCGATAATATAGCGCCTAACGTATATTTACACATCTGCAAATCATTTTCATAATAAATGAGGCGTTTATTGCATAAAACGCGTACGTACCTATCGCTAAGCATTTCGATGACTGTTTTGTGGACTTTGTACAAATGCTCAATTTCCGCATCATTATTTGCCATTGTGTTAGTATATTATTATGTGACTAGAGACCTTTAACAAAGCGCCAGAAAAAAGTAAAAAGGTTCGAATAGTACGTGACTTTTCCGGAAAGTCAACCAAGCTTAAAGAAACACGAACTTTACTGTAGCTACAACCCGACTAATAATAGGTATTTGTAAGCTACAGGTGACTGAATCAAAAAGGAGTAAGACAGTCTACTGATTTACAGGTCGCAAAAACCAACAAGTAAACGAAACACAGAGTTTATTTCAACATTTTGACGTTTATCAAAACAAAAACCTTTCTTAAAAGGCGAAAGGAAGACTCAAATCCATAGCCCAACAGGTGGACAATTGAGGCTTCTGAGTAAAGGAACCGTCAAGTACAGCCTTCATTCTTCTCAAGAGCAAGTTGCAGGTCCATTCCTTTTGGTCTACAATACGTTAGTACTTGCCTTCAAAGACGCAAAAAAAATAAGTAACACTTACGATCCATGGCCTCCATAAAGGCGAAGGTAAGGGCACCTCCTTGTGAACCGTCGGCGAATTCAGCGTCAGCTGAAGTTTGGTCATCTTTACATCCACTGAAGAGAATAGCTTCTCTTGCAGTGAAAGTGAGCTTTCCAGTACCTTCGAAAGCTTTGCTAGATAGAAATAAACATACAATCACTCACATCACAGTTGTGGCGTACGATAGACCACGCATGGCATTGATAATCTTCTTTTTAGAAGAAGTAGGATCGAGATCGACCTTCCATACCAAAGGAAGGTCCATACCAGTACCACTGTGGCAGCAGTCCATGATACTAACCAATCTAGCGACTGGAGGTAGTGGCTTAACGAGCAAGCCAAATACTTCATCATCCTACAAAGAGAGTTACGGTTTTTATCCTTTAAAAATAATTGCCACTACGTACAGTGATACAGCTTGTTTTATGGCCGTCTTCCATAGTGAGGATGGCTTCGTCCATACCATCTTCTTCCTCACCATCATCATCGTCTTCACGTTGAATACCGTGACCAGAGAATTGGAAAAAGCGAATATCACCTCCCTTGGTACCTTCCATAAGCCATTTCATACCAGCCATGATGTTGTCTCTGCAATGAGGTTAGTTCTTGACCTAACAATAAAATCCTTTCAAAAAAAAACAAGCGGCATACCTAGATGGCTGCAAATCTGCTGGGGTTTCATCAGCGTCGTTGATCATTCTGATGTTTTCTTCTGGGTAACCACGAGCAAGAAGAGTAGCCTTCATCTTTTGAGTATCATTGATACATCCGTCAAGGTGTCTGTCTGCTTTTGGATGGTTTTTGTACAAGATACCTACAACCCGTTAACAAGATCTTTTTGGGCAAAACGCGCTATTGTTGACGCTATCATACCAACCAACAAAGCTCTCTTATTTCCTTTGGATCTAAGGTCTTTGATCATCTCTGTAGGGTAGTAGTGGATTGCCATGTTAATTTTTGAATCACCTAGTGCCTTTCCTTTCTTGTTGGTAATATCTACCCACCCATCAACGCCACCTTCGTTGGCGAGGTCTGCGAATCTGTATATGAGGTGTCTATGCTGTATTAGTGGTTTTAATTGCCTTTTATCGCGTGCCCGATATTATCATCGCTGAAGTGGTCCTCGTCCCAAACTTGGATTTCAAGCTTAGCTGGGTTACCAACCAAACTGATGAGAGTTTCTAGTACGGTTTAGTTTCGTTAGAAAACTAGGAGTGTGAACTCCGAAGAGCGCTTTTGCATATAACGTTTACGTACCGTGTCCCCATTGTGGGTTAGCCTCGTTACTAAGCTTTGCAGTAGTTACTCTAACTTCACCGTCGACCTACGCGTTTAATGAGTTGCTTGTCGATCTGTAGTGATTGTAGTACCTTTACAGTTACGAAAGGATCGGAAGCACCGCCCATATCGCCATTGATCAAATCTTTGGCTTCTCTGATGTTAATGTATAGCTGACTTTCCATTGTTGTTGATACTGTTTGAGTTGAAGTGCTCTGAACAATTTAAGCAAGTTTTTGCGACTAAACGAATATAAGTACTTACGGTGCTTTCTCTCGGGCTCCGGTTACCCATTGGACGAATTTGAAATACGTTTAAGCGGTAAAAAAACGAATTGTTACTTTATTACCATTTTGGTGTTTTTACCCCGAGCGCATTGTGCTTCATTATAAAGCGATTCTAGTACTTACAGACGAATGTAGTCATTTTCCTTTTTTAAACGTTGCAAAACCTTCCAGTACGCTATCAATTGCGTCAAACACAACTAAACAATGCGTCAAACAGGAACGAACACTAAACTTACCGTTAGGATTATTGTACGGAATGTAATGATCGCTTTGAGTCTGTAATACAACGTAGTTGTTACTCAAATCTTTAAAGATTGCCTCGTCATGATAAGAATTTGACACAACATGCACAATTGGAATGTCACCCAAGCCTTGTTCAAAAATTTTTGTAACAACCTTTGCTGTCTATGCAGTGTTAGATTAATGGCTACCACGTGTGGTAGATATTTTTGTCTTTGGACCTCTTTGAATTGTTTTAGCTCATTATAAGCTGTGATACTAAATGACATTTTGTTGACATAGTAGATTGTTCTCCAGAAAGCTTCGGAATCTTGTAGCTTACTAGGTGCGCCAGCTACTTGTATTAACGTCCAACATGTATTTTAAGCATACCTTCAGCTGGGAGAGTTGTTGTGATACCCATTAATCCCATGAGGCCTAATGGGTACAGATATGTTGTGATAAGGAACGAAGAAATTCCTTCCTAGTTTCGTTAATCTCTGTCACCACGTGAAAGGTGGAGGGTTACCTCTAGGCTTGTCAAAAAAGTTTCGTTAGTGCACTGCTGTGGCGTAGTAGAGTCCATCAAAACAATTCCAGTAAGAGTATCTCCATACAATGAAGCAAATGACAAGGCTACCAATCTATAAATAAACTTGCCTCACGTGTATTTTGTACCATCGAAGCCTCCATAACTCCAACTATTAAAGTAAATAATACAACCAAGTCTGCTACTTACCCTACATAAATTATTGGCTTACCAGCCATGTCCCCACTGTGTTGAATGGCATCATATACATCTCTTGCAACGTCCATGCTTGGCCAAGTTATAATTACACCTGACAACTAACGCACCTCGTGCGCGAATCGGGGTCATTTGGAAGCGAACTAAGTCCATAACCAGGCCTGTAAATAAGTTACACGTGCACAACAATATTTATTTGGTAGAGGCACCTATCAAAAGCACAAATACGTGCGTCTAATTGTGTCAGTTTGCTAGATGTCAAGACTCTAGAAAAAGAGGCTGAGGTGAATGGTAGCCCTGCATCTAGTATAACGAGGGTTTCGCCAGTGCCTGTTTGGAAAAAAAATTAACGTTTTTGGTTGCTGGACTCTACGCACCGTTACAAAGCCAGTGCATCACTGTATCTGGCGTTTTCTCATTTACAGAGATTAAAGTATGCGGTTTGAAGCGAAATGAACCATACAGGGTAAGAATGGAACTAGATACGCATAAGGCGTATAATACCGCTATAGTAATTACTACACAGGAGCTTGCTTGGTTCATGTATTATTTGTCGTATGTCCGAAAAAAGCGAAACGAAAGTCAAACATCAGTATACTGCCACACATGGTGTAACACTGCCTTGCGATCTTAATTTTATACCTTGGCGCAGTGCCCGTTCCGCACTATGAACCAAACGAGATTAATATATACAAAGCTGTATGACCCAGACAGTAAAGCGGTAGCGCTAAACTTTCACCCTGTAAAACAATGGATTGCGGTAGCCGACGAAAATGGCACAGGTACGCGCACGAGCGCTGGCACACCTCGTTTGCGTGCCCTTGCTCTATTTTAGTGCAACTGGGTTAATTTTGCCTAGTGACGGTCTGGGATTACGAACATAAGCTTGTAGTTTTTTCTGTGAGTATTAACGACCCAGAAATGCTACAAAGAGACGAGTTAGTGTATCAGCAACAACTGGAGAAAGAACACGACTACCAAGGCCCAAAGCTCGCCGAACAGCTCGCAAAGAACCTAGAAAGTAGCGTAGTCAAACCAAAACGACGAAATGCGAAATTAACTGTAAGAGCAATTCGCTTTTACGATAATGACGTGCGTGCGGTACGAGGCATTGTAGATGAAGTGCAGGTGCGTAAAACAATACCAAACAGAATAGAATCAAAGTTATCTCCACAAGTGGCTCACTTTCGCAATAGCACACACAAAAAGGCACTTCCATGTTTAGGGGTGGATCATTCCCTAACTATGTCATCATTGCAGTTGAAAACAGGCACGTGGGAGGAAGAGAAACGAGAATTTTTTTCGTATTTAATCCCAAAACCGTTTCACTGGTACATAAACGCTGAATCGCTTTATTAGGGTTTTAATTTATGATTATGTTACTCTCGAGTACAAGGAGATTGATATAGGCCAAATGGAAGGCAGAGGACTTTCATGTATTGAAGTATTTGCTAGGGAGACGTATATTGCTTTGGGTGGTATGTTTATGACGTTTATAGCGAAATGGACATACAATGAATTAATTCCTTTTTCGCATTTTTCGTTTTTGTAATTTTTTTAAAACTTTCCCTTTTGAGCTTACTGGACGCTAGGTAATGATGGAGTAATACGAATATTTGATTTAGTACAATGGAAAATAGTAACAAAGCTAAAAGGTGCTCATTCAAGAGCTATACGCGCCATTGACACTTACTTGGTACAAACTTGTGTTTTTTTGAGACAAATTCTCAGTTTGTTGAACAACTTTCTAGAAAAAAACTTTTGTGTTTTTTTTATTTTGTTCGGTCTACAAAACCTGTTTTATAGTGGGTTATAAGTATATGTATTCCTAATGTATTGAAAAGGATGATGGTTTAACAAAAATATGGTCTATGGATGCTGGTGGAACACTATGCAATTTTGTTTTAACGGATGTGCCTAATAGAGGAAATGGCAGACTAGATCATCTAAAAAATTGTAAACTTGGCGATGTTTATGACTGCGCTTTTAACCCTTGTACAAACCAGATTAATATTGTCGCAGATAAAGTGTACGTTATTGTTTGAGCTTAAACAGTCACCTTTCGAGCTGGTTTCTTAACTGACATATTCTCGTTTAGAAGCGTATTTACTAAGGCTTTACAGCCTATTGAAAACTCCAATACGGCTACATCGCATAAAGGCGATACTTACTCGCTTGTTGAGAACTTTCCACATCCATTGTGGTCAAACGATACCGTGCTTGTGGTAAAGGTACGTCTCAAAAAATTTTAGCTGGCATTTTCATGTTCTTTTTTTTTTTTTCGCTTGATTTTAGCGCCACAGGCTCATTGTGTATGCACTCAACTGACGTGTGGTTTAGGATTCTTGTATTTATATTTTCGACACAGTTTGCGGTATGAGCCAAGAGTTACTTGATTTGAATAATATCGAAGGACTTAATTTTGAGGAGAAAGTAAGTTATTTATTTTTAGAATTGATTATCGATTTATGGTTTATTCTAGCGCTCAAAAATATTTGCACTGCATGTACATCCTACATCACCACATATTTTTGCTGTTGCGAGCACAGAAGGTTTAGTTGTTTTAGATGTAGAAGCACAAAGGTACTAGTGTTAATTAAAAAAATCCTTTGTATTTTTTTTGCTTACTTCTTGATCTAGCAATCTACCTGTGTCACTTGTTTCTTACGGTAAAAAATCAGCAACGAAGTTATATATGTGTAAAAATTCAAAACTTTTCGCAGAGAACATACGTGATAACACGTGCGTTGAGTGTTATGATGATAATTTTCTTGTTTTTTTCTGTCTGAAGCATTTTAACTTTTTCTAGATTTTCGCAGCTTTATTCGTTACCTTTAGACGATTGTAGTAGATTAGGTATATTATACATAATGTATACGCTAAATAACACATGATAGGTTCTGTAGTAGTTGAGCATAGTTGGTCAAAACAATACATTTCATTGTTTTGTTTGCATGAGAATAAATACCTTATTGTTAGTGCAAAAAGTGGCAAGGTACGATTACACCTTATTTTTACCTTCCCTTCGCTTTAATCTAATATTATTTAAGTTAATTGAGCGTGGTGAGGCTTGGAGTTTTGCTTGGAGTGCTACTAAAGATTACTATGCTATAATTAGAGCGGTTCAGAAGAAAGATAAAGCTGGTATTAACTGTTTTAAATTTGAAAAAACAACTTGCTACTATGTTTCGGTTTTAATTGTTTCAATTTGTTGTATTTGCGTCTAACCAATGTATGCAAGATCTTGCTGCCCAAAAAAAAGCCCATAAAAAGAAAAAGACGCCAAGACAAGAATTACCTGTAACTGTGTTCTTTGTTATAAAGAAGGTCAAATCTGATTGGTATGAAGCACAGTGTTTTTGCTTTCTTTCTGTATCTTCTTTGACATTTTATTTAGTTCAACTGCTGTTGTTTGTGATACAATAAAGCAACAGAAGCAGTCACGTTACAATCCAATAAAATTGGCTGGTGGACCTGTTCTTGGCGTTACTTTATCTATGCGTATGACTTTTATTTCTAGTCTTGATGCTTGGTTTTTTGATTTGCTTACAGTATTCTAGATCAACAATATAGTGTAGCGAATGTTGCAGAGTATGATAAGCATAGAAGTATGCAGTTTTATGATTGGTCTGGTGAAAAAATTGGCAGGTATGTCTCTGAAACAGTCAGTTTTTGTTTGAATGTTTCTTACTTTTGTTTGACATGTTAATTTTTTTAGAGTGTTACCTCCTGCAAGAAATATAATATGGAGTCCTGATGGTGAGAATTGTGTCGTTATGTTCACAAAGTTTTTTATTATCCTACAAATAGTGTACGCTTTGTTTGATATGATTGTATTTGACATTTTTTTGTTGATGTGTTTTTGATCGTTCTGAGCTTTGTTGTTTTGATTTGTTTCGTTTTAGGGACAGCAAGGTTATCTATGTTTGTAAGCACCATGACACTATTACATCTGCGTTATGGTCTGATAAGACTTTGATTTATAGTAATGATAATGATATAAAAGCTTGTGCGTTTTTGTTTTTATCTCTTTTTGTTGTCACTTGAAGGTGTTCTTACTTCCTTTAGACTTTCCACACAAGAAAAAACCTGTTTCAGTAGTATTAAAATCGCGGCACTCAGCCATTAAAGCATAGTACGTACAGCAATGTTGCTCCTGTTGTAGACTTTATTTTATCTGGTTTCGAAAATGTTTTGACTTTGAAACCAGACCTCCATACCGGCGGTCTTGGGTTGAGTTCTTAGAAACTGATATTTGTGTTTAGCCATGCTGGTAAAGATTGTAAAGACTTGGAGTGGATTGTTTGTTCTTCTTTAGTCTCAATGAATGACAACGTGCGACGATAAACATATGTCTGCTGATTTTTAGTTCTGACTTTTTTCAAAATTTAGACGTTGTTCGTACTTACAGCGAGTCAGAATGTTATACGGATTGAAGTCAAAAAGCCTTTATATGAATTTTATAGCTTATGCCAAGCTGATAAAGTTGACGAAGCTTTAGAACTGGTAAACCAACACGGCATTAATAGTTTTTTTTTTAACTTTTTTTTTTTAGCTTTCTAAAGTTAGTGAAAAGCGACACCCTGAAATATCAGAGTATTTCATAAAGAGAGGGATGCCTCAATATATTACACAACTATCAGGGATACCTATAACTGCTAGGGTATGTTACACGTTTGTCAATAATTCCTTTGTTTCTCAGTTTTTTAACCTTTTTCGCATCTTCAGCTTAAAGTTTGCATTGATCACAAGTTGTATGTAAATATGGCAAAGTCTTTGCTGGAGCCTACAATAGCACATATAAGTCTTTTAAAGCCCAGCGAGAAACCGAAAGATGAAGTAGTCGCACTTATACTTCAGTTTGCTCAGATAGCTATTAACAACCGAGCAAGAACTACAGCGCTTAAAGTACTTGCAAAAGTTGCTAGTGTATACCCACCGTACGTGCCTTATTTTATGCCATCATGATGGCAGTTGGTCTCCATGTTGGTTTCTTCTTATTGTTGTTTAGGGCTTACCGTCAGTTGGTTCTTCTTAAAGTTCAAGGAAAGAGACCAGATTATAGTTTTGTTAAAGAATTGCGAAAGTCTTTGTTGGAAAAAGGGTTTCATGAGGAAGCAAAGTTTTGTGCTGCTGTTCTTGGGTTTGATGAACTGACAGAGACGTGGGAGAGTAACGGTAAATCACCGTGTTCTGAAGCGTTGTCATTTTTTGGGTGCGAAGAGATTTACTTTTTTTTTTGTTGTTTTTTTTCTCTTTTTTGGAGATTTCTCCATGTAGTCTTTGAGGGATACAAACCAAAGTTATTGTATGCGAATTGTATATTTTTTTAGATACTTTTTCATTTATCAAACAAATTTTATTGATGTTGTGATGGCTGAAACAAGTCAGTTTTTGTTTTTTTTTTCAAGTCTTTTACGATTTTTGTTGATTTTTTTTTGATTTAGACAGAGCGATGCAGGTATTGCGCGGTGGAATAAGAATGTAAATGAAAAATACCCAAATGTACCATCAGTGACTTACGATAATTCTCATTGCGAATGATTTTTGTGAGCCAAAAAAAAACAAACAAAAAAAAAACCAAAACAAAATCCGTAACAGAAAAAAAAAATACTTTGTAAATAAAAGAAATACCAGAAAACTCACAAAATACTTATCAATGCTCAGAAATCTGTGGTTACTCACAACTGGTACTTTTGAAGATTGAATCGTTCAAAGAGGATTTTAAATGATCTCAACGTGATCTGGTGGGTCAAAACTGCAAGTTTTTTGTAGTTTATGTAAACACTCCTAATTAATTACTGTTTGAAGTTTTCTTTTCTATTTAGCTGAATATAGAGAGGAAGTACCCGTACAATGCCCTTTGTCGTGAGTTTTGGTTTCTCGCGTATGATTACGTTGGCAAAAAAAGGCCCACGGTTTTAATTTTCAGCGAAAGCCGTTTGCCATCGTTTCTTTGCACCCACGTGGTTAATAGTTGTTATATTACTTTCTATATAGAGATGACGTAGTGTTTAGTCCACTTAAAGGAGAGAACCGGCGATTCACGTGACGTCAGAGAAACTTCAACTAAACTAACGTGTGGATAAATTCCAAACCATAAACAAGCATACATCAACTCAACAACGTCATCAAATGGCAAGGAGACTATGTACGTTTACTAAAGACCTTAAGAATTTTGTCTGGCCTTTTGTTCTTATCCTTGTACAGTATTTAGAGATCTAGTAGACAGCGCCAGAAGGAAGGCTGATAAACGAACAATAATCGAAGGCGCATTAAGTATTAGCGTCGAAGACGCTAACAAAGCACGTGATTGTATCCTAGAAGTAACATTGCGATCCTCTGCCGATACCAGAAGGCGAAAGAAACGTGTACTGAACACATCAACAAAGCAGAGGCAGAGCCCAATCAAAGTAATTTCAAGCACAGCTGACCTAATGTTTGTCGATTTTAAAGTAAGAAAACGTATAGTTGGTATTAAGAAAACTATTGGTAAGGCTGTGATACACTTGGATGCATTTGGAGATATGAACAGTGTGTTCACAGGAACTTTTGATATTCCTCTTCGGAACAAGTATAAACTTGGCAATGAAGCACTTCGTGTCAAGATGGTATATGCTCCAGATAGCGATGTGAGTAATGAAGACCTTGAAAATTTGATAGCTATAAAGAATATAACTACAGATGATGTACCTGTATCAAATAGTAGTGAAGAACTTGACTTCAGAGAAGCATACTTGTAAAAATAATGTAAACATAAAAAACAACCAATTTGTACTTTTATTTTGTGTACTTATTTGTCGTCCATAGGTACATATCCTTGTTCTGTAGCATAGTACGTATTACGTTTCTTTTTGTATATGCAGAAAAAGATCAATGCTCCAACTAGAAAAAAGTGTTTTAGATGAAGCAGAGACAGTGTTTATTATAAGTATGTGAAAAGGTTCATTTCTTGATATTTTTTTGTACGTACCAACTATGATCGTGACAATAATAAGTATAGGAAGTGTTACAGTAAGTGCAAGCATTTCAGGGTTTAAATATCCATTACAAGTGTATCCAACGCTTTGGTTTTCAATGAAAGACTAGCAACAATGTTATAAAATTGATTACAGTTTAAACTATCGCCAGTGCAACGATAAAATAAAGTCATAATGTCATTCTATTATACAAAATCCACCAAAGGATACAATCAGAGACTGTAAAAGATCAAATTGTTTGGCTTTTTTCATTTTTTTTTTCAAAATAAAAACCTTACCTGAGTATATATAATAGCTGCTCTCATGTCGTCTCTTGTGCATGTTTCAGGTCTACATACAGCAAGAGATAAACCAACTAACAATTATAAATAAATGACGTTCTTTGAATTGTAGAGTGTAAAAAAACCAAAATACTCACGTCCTGATGCACTTGTTGCTTTTATATGACAAATTCTTCCAGAGCAAGCATCTTCGTATGAATTTGTAGGGCTTGTTTTACATTCTCTTTGGTTTTCTGAATTACACTTAGCAGTGGTAGTTAGTATTCGGCAGGTACAGGTGAGCGTAGTGAAGTTTGAATAGTAAAAAGGTTGTTTTGATTTGTACCTTGGTTATTTGAGTGATTATATTAGCTTCGTATTGATGCACAACATGGAAAGGCATATTCTAAGGTGGGTAGTAAGGTTAGTGTTGTTAAGAAAAGTTGTTTGTAGTTTGCTTGTCAAAAATGAAGAGGGAGAAGAGTGCTCCGGGTAAAGTTTGTAGCGTTTGATATTTGGGCAAGGTTTCCACCTTTTTAGGCAATTACTGGTTTGGCAATAAGGTAATGGGTTGTGTCAGTCATAGAAGCGACTTGTTGGTTCGTGAACGTATTAGAAAGCAAAGTTTTCACTTCCAGTTTCGAAAAAATGCTCTTTTTGGATAAACGCGCTTGTTATACGTACTGAATATGCCAGACGACATTCGTGAGAAATGCCAGGTGTCGAAGCTCCAATAAAGACCAGTTCCGCTAATTAGACGTTATTATAATCATTTCGAGTGGCTGTATGCTTTAAAACTAATAGTAGGCGTACGTCTGATATCGTTACTCAGAGCGCACGCTAAAAAGCATAAAACTAACGCTGAAAGCGTGATAAAGTTAGACATTAAACGTTGCAAAGAAGACACCGATTAATCCTTTTTGGGTTGACAATGCAACGAACAAAGTTGACTCATTAAAAAAAACAGAGAAAAAACTCCACAACAAAAAGTTTCTGTCAATAGCTTGAAAATAGGCTATTCTACACTTGTTTGGCATTTAAGATATTTGGTACTTCTCATAAAACTGGTTGGGTGGACGCTGCTAGAGGCGAACCACTTGAAACATGTGATTTATAAATCCATGTAGAAGCTATGGAATTTATTGTTTAACGTAAGGTCTCCAAGTTTCGCTAATCATTTGAGTAGCATTCTTCAACTCTTCAGTAGCCATACGGAATTCAAAAGGCTCTGATCCAAGAATTATTCCTTTATCTTCCAGCCAAGAAAACATGCCTTGATCAAAGAATAAGAACGAACAAATAAAAATTGTAAGAAAAAAAAAAGAAAGTTTCAAACTTACCACTTCCAGCGAACTCAGCAAGAGGGTTTAGTTCAACAACGAACACCTAATAGAAGTAATAAATAATATTGTACATGGTAATTAAATTGTAAAACAAGTACTTCAAGGTCATCTAATTTATCAGAACCAGGTGTTTTTTCGAGAAGCATGAAGTCAATTACAAAGTTGTCCATCTTAACACTACCTATAAGATTTTTTTTCATAAACTCTTGAATAGTCTTTAGTATGTAGTCACGTTGTTTTACAAGTATTGGAAAGTAACAGAACTAAAATTATAAGAGTTAGTATTACTAAAGAATGAGGACTTGTAACACGTGTACTTGATTGTATTGAGTGAGTGCTGTTAATTTGTTTTTGTAAACAAAACCACGGAACTCAAGTTCAGGCTAAATAAAATCAATCATTTGTTCTTCATAACTGGTCTGTAGTTACTTCTGCATACCTTGAAATCCACGAACTCACGGACAACTACGTTAAAGTCTTTGTTTATTTTCCCTTCTGCATGAAGTGACAAGTCACCTTGAATCCTTGGAAAGATGTCAATACGTTAGAAAATCAATTTTAATTACCTTTTACTTTCTATCAACAACTGGACTGCAGCCTCTCCAGATGAAACCCGAAGACCTTTAGTACTTGCAACATATAATGCGTGAAGTCGTATATTCTCATCAGTTGTTGTCACACCAGCGTCAGCATACATTTTTGTTAATTGTTTCAGCGCCTATTTTAGAATACGCATGTCAAAAAAAATCGTAAAAGTACGAGGCCGTACAGCATCAAACAGAGGTTTGAACTTTTCAGCAGTGAGAGCAGCATCCTAGGTACAATGTTAAAAACAATATTTTGAAAATCGGTTGAGTGTACTTTTGGTGAACGGGAAGAAAGGCGAATGAATATTCCATCAACTCCCAAAGTCGATTTATCTTGCTCAATTTTCTTGGCTACAGCCATCAAACACTCTCTTTTCTTCCATGCATCGACTTCACCGCCTTCTATAGTGTAAGGTACTAAGCTAGCAACGACTCAAGTACCTGACAATAATTTTTTATGTTCTTCTCCAATTGTCTTCGCAGCTTCTTTAGTAAGAGGAAAGAACGTTGATTTGAACGTAAAATCCTTCATTGCGGCATAATACTCTTCAAGGTATGCATCTTCCATCAAATCCTTGTATTGTTGCTCATCTTCGCATAATTGTATCTATTAGAGTATTATAAACGCAAACTAAGGAAATATGGTGTCGTACATTTACTTTTTGCTTTTTTACAGGCGCTTCTTGCTTTTTTAGCTTATTTTTGTTCTGTTTTAGTTCGTTGAGGAAGCTCATGATGTTTTGTAGGTTGTTGAGATAAATTTAGAGCAAGAGGTTAAGTCTTGGTTTTTTAGTGAAACAACAAGAAAAATTAGAAGAATGTAATTGTAAAGTGTTTTCAGTTAATTGTGTAACAGCCTCGGATTTGTTTAGGTAATCTCATTCAGCGTCACATCCTGAAGATCGTCGTCTGTGCCGATCCAATATTTTAGCTTAGCGATATTCAAGCAGTCATCTGGCTACTTTCAATGTAATTTTTTTTGATTTTATGATACAGTGGCTTCAATGTTACTTAAAATTTTTGATTGTAAGGATGACACTTTCTGTAGAGCCTTTATCAAGTCTGGGTGACTTAATTCAGATACATCTATTTCATCTATTACGTTTTCAACCCTAAGTAGAGCTCAGTTAGCTGTATATTCAGAAAAACAAGTGTTGGTTGCAACAACGTACTTTTCCAACCAACTCTCAGCATTAGCGGTATTATTTGTTTCCTTCCTCGGTGATTCTGACTTTGATGTTCTTTTCCTATTAGGCAGAGCGAGCAAGAAACTAAGACTTTGTTAGTGAAGTTGACTTTGACCGAAAAAAACTTTACCTGCTAACAGCTTTCCTTAGTAGAGGATTACTCGGTATTACAATTTTACTTTCTGTAGATTCTTTGTGAACATGACTGGCAAGGCCTGCTCGAACTAATAGATATGGGTTATGGAGAGGAGTGTTTGTTTCTTGTACCCTTATCTTGGCTGTCAGGGTACCTGTAGAATGAGTTAATAATTGTTTTGGCAGTTGAGTAAGTTTACGCACTTATCCAGTAATGATGCAGCATCATCAGGTGCCAAAAAAAGCACGCAAGTAGGCGTTGCCTCTACTTTAATAAGGGTGTCTGATTTTATTTGTTGAGCAAACTAACATTGTTAAAAAAATTGTACAATACCAGAATAAATTGAGAACCTCAGTTGCTTGGTTCTTTGAATATCCAACGGTATGCTTTAGTAAGTCTACTTCACCAAAGAATTGATCTTCATGTAACTTGTTTACTGTTTGATGATGTTCTATAACCTATTTGGATGGGTAAAATATGCAACAGGAATAGGAACAGGCTTACCTTAAGTGACCCAATGCCAATGAACATTAATGAATTTTCATGTGATCTGTCACGTGCACTCAAAACAAATTGTCGTCTTACATAGCTGTGTATTGTGCATGCTTCAATTAAGTCATTACGAAACTCTTCTGAACAACTAGAGAAGAAAATAGAGTTCTTCAAAGCCTTTCTCATAGCGTCACCTTTATAAAACAAACCATGTAAGCAAAACTGCTAAACTCTTTTGGAAATGTAACTAAACTTACGTGATACACGTTGTTGTGCTATAGAACGGAATCGTTCTCTATAAACAAAGAAAATCTTGTGAGAAGCTATGGTGTAGATTATGGCACTTACTTTTGTTCAGGGAAGTCAGATAATACTTTACTCAAAGAATCCTTTGATAGAGCATATAAATCACAATAAGCAGTTGCGCGCACTGAGGCAGTTCGTTTACTATCAAGAAGAAGTACAACCTCTCCAAAGAAGTCACCTGTGCAGATTAGAGCTGAGACACATCTATCATTTCTAATTACCTTCACCCATTGTAGTGAGTTTGTTGTAGTTCTCATCTAGGACTTCTACAGCACCTCTACTTATAAAAAACATATTTTTTCCGGGATCTCCATAGTTTACTATCCAATCTCCTGGAGCAAAAATGTGGGTTTTGAGGCGTTTTATAATTGCTTTAATAAAGCCTATACGAAACTATGTTAGTTGATTCCTTTCGAGATGCTTTTGTTTACCTTCTGAGCATGAGTGAAACAATGGAACTTTCTTTACTATATGACCATTCAAGCACCAATTAATTTCAGTTTTCAAGTGGGTTGGCAACTCTGCTAGTATCCTCTCGTCATGTTCACCTTGTCTTCTAGATTGCAACTAAACAGTTTTAAGTAATACGCTCTTAATTAAGATATAGCTATTTTTTACGCACGTGATCATAGTACCTCAAAACTCTTGTTTGAAGTTTTTTAGGTAGTCTTTTATTTGTCATGAAAGATTTAATCTTATCCAATTTATGACGAAATGCAACTTGTTGTTCGTTCAGATTAGAGATAACCTCAGTTATACCAGCAATTACTATTCAAGTATTAGTAAAATAACATGATTATAAAACGTACTCATAGATGTTATGAAAAGAACAACAAAGCACAACGCAAGCATAAAAAAAAGTTCTCTATCTGTTTCTGGTCTTTTAGGTGAACCGCCAACTCTTGTCAAAACATTTGTAGCCCACCAAATAGCACGCCTATACCAATAATTATTTTCAAAATCCTTACCATAGATATCGAATACATACAAGTATTGTGTTCCAAACGACACGTTTTTCGACGCCAGGGTAGGTAGAAAATCTGAGCTTCCAAACCCTTCGATGTACGCCATCCTACACTTTAGGTCAACTAGTATAACCACTAGTAGTGCGCACCCATAGTAAGTACATGCCATCCAATGTGAAACAAGGAATATGCCGATAAGAACCTTAGCGATCAAGTACTATTGGACATTGTGTCAGAGCAAGTAAGAGTTTGAGTGTAAGTGAAAACGCACACGAACTGTTCCACTGGCTTGTATTTCCCATTTTGTTGAGTATACAAACACGTGAGGTAATCTCAATAGCCTTGGCATACGCGCTAGGGTGTGATCTGGAAGTATGCGTGAGAAGAGAGTGATTTAATAAGCTGACAAAAAAGACATACGCCAATGTCCGCCCCAAATAAATAAATCGAACGGTAAAGATGCCAATAAATCTAAGGTGAACCAGTGTTTCAAATAGTGCTATTTCTGTGTGGTTAGATGGATGCACGTTTTCTTTCATGAAGTAAAGAAGGTAATCGAACAACGCTGTAAGCGGTACTAGTCACGTACTAAAGCAATACTTTTCGAGTCATGTACAGATATGCCTGTTTTTTTGAAAACAGTACGAAAGTTAACGTACAAATCAATAGCGAATATTATATCCCTACGCGAAGAGTAAGCGTAACACGCACTCAATAAATTTTAAGATAGTTATTAAAGGATACTGACCCAATATAGTCCACAATTAGCATTATAAAGTACGTCCAACCGCTCTGGTGGTTCCAAAGAACTCTAAATCCTAGTCTACCAATGTTAGAATATTTTCTTTTTTTGCTTGTTTCTCCGTACCGTAGAGGTACTGTTACGCAGTTATACAGTACAAAGAATGTTACTGTTACACGCCAGAGTATTAGTTTCGACGGTTGAAATGGTCCAGTTAACTACAAGCGTAAATATGTCGTTACGTTATAACAATACACGTACAAACGATTTTAAAGTTCTTCGAGGTTTTGGCGGTTCTAACAACGCCGGAATGAGTGGTATTTCAACATCCTCCCCATTTATGCTCTGGGCACGCTGTGGGCCTTTCAGTTTGGTTACAGACGCCATAAAACCCATGTCTTCCTTTGGGGCTTTCGCTCGCGAACGCAGGCTGTACAAGCGATTTCCACGCTCAAGCTGCATTACGGCGCTGCAGTTTGTACAGATACAACAATAAAGTTTTTATGGCGATTTCTGACATTCCTTATGTGACAAACAATGAAACTTAGACAATTATTTAAACGACAGAGAGTGTATCACGCTGATATCGGTTCGTAAGTGTAGTGCATGCTGTAATAAGAAAAACGAGAAAAGTTTCAAAAAAGGAGTTTGAATCTTTCAGATACCTATTGCTAGGGATGTTATGGCAAAACAATATCGTTGAAAAAATCGCAGTTGCACTTTATTGAACCAGTTGGCAATAGGATTGGAGATGAAATTAAAACATACCTCTTTGCTACGATACGTTCAACCTTAGTTTTGAAATCAAACGACACCCCACTACACCTATAACATGCTTGAATGTTCCAGCTGTAGATGACTTGAGATTGCAGGTTATTGCAGCAGGAGAGCATGCATGGAAACATCATGTCATGTCGTTGGGTGTTGGTATATGGGGACGTTTCATTAAGTCAACCAAAGACTCCCTAAATCCGCCCCGCTGTGACTAAAAGTGCATGTCTATAGATTATGTGTGTTTGAGGTTACCCTGCATTCATTAAGCAGCAGGAGAGCTTAGTCCGAGCTTGCTTTAATTCAAGTTTCTGCGAACGCGTCAAAACAGGTTCAGACGCTGTTCGAGCTGGTTGTGCTCTTCCTTTTTAGTTGATCCTAAGGCTACAAACAATGGCTTAAGTAGGTTCAATCAGTCTCATACTATTATTTTACGCAATAGGCATCATCGCTTTGAGAATTGGTTAGAGGATTGACTAACCGAAAAGTTTGCCCGGCATAATAGAATTACACAGATTCGCGTTTTTTAGCATTCAAATACGTTATCAAGTTGGTTTAGACCATTTGTACGTTTTTTAAATCCAACAACTAGTATCTTTCGTTTAATCGCGTATGAAGTGCTTTTTCGTAATGCCTACAACAAAAATACGCGTGGAAGCGACCTTAGCTAGGTTCCTCGTATGGTTTTTTGCCGACAGTCGTAAATTTGTTGTCCCGTTTTCTCTTCCAACTTTCGGCAACACGTGTTTGTTTAGGGCTGTTCTAATTTTACTTTTTAGTCAGACAGTGATCATGGAGTTGCTCTATCTCCCACTTGAGATGATTGTCCAGGTTTTATATAATTTATCTCAGAAGGAGCGATGTGCAGCAGCACAAGCATGTCGCGCATTGGCGAACACAGTGAAGCAACATTTTATTACGAGACGAAGAATTTTAATCGAGTCAAAAGAAGACATTAAACAAGTCTCAAAGCGCAAGCATTTACTAAAATCAGCAACAGTAGTGTGTTACCGTGAGATACCAGATGACAAAATCTCAAAACTAGCCGGTGTCCATACGATATACCTTCAGCTTTGCTGCAACTTAACATCAAAGGGATTAAGTACGCTAGCTGGAGTACACACGATAAATATCGGCGGATGCCCGAAAGTAACAGACTCCGGTGTTAAAGCCTTAGCTGGAGTACATTCTCTAACAATGTGGTATTGTCCAAGGATTACTGGAAGTTGCCTCAAGTCGTTATCTGGTGTGCACTATATAAACTTAAGTGGTACTAAAGGAAAAAATAAAGGACTTGGAAGCATTGCTAGTGCTCATTCAGTCAACCTTGGCTTTTGTAAGTGGTTATCAGATGAAGGTGTGTCAATGCTATCAGGCGTTCATACTATTCAAGTTAACTCAACTAATGTAACGGATAAAGGACTAAAGGCATTGAATGGAGTACATACTATAAATGTTGGAATTTGTAGGAATATAACATCAAAAGGTGTTGCTGCTCTTGCTGGAGTTCATGCTATATACTTACAACATTGTATCCATATTACAGACAATGCCATAATACCATTAGCTGGAGTACATACGATAAATCTTGCCTGTTGTGACAAGATAACAGATAGAGGCATTTCTGCGCTTGCTGGTGTTCATTCAATAGATCTGACAAGATGTACAAAAATAACTAGCAAGGGAGTCAACTCATTACATGGTGTTCATTATATTTCACTCCGTGGATGTCATAGAGTTACTGATGAAGGTATATCAGCTTTAGCTGGTGTACATACAATAGATTTGGCCAATTGCAAAAGAGTCTCTGATGTTGGAATTAAAAAACTTTCGGGTGTTCATATCATCGATCTTATTGGCACAAAAGTGACTGATGATGGCTTAATGAGTCTTGCTGGTGTACATACAATTAAACTTACAGGTAATGAGCATATTACAGATAAAGGTATCGCCTCTCTTAGCGGTGTACACACTATCTTTATTGCGTACTGTCCGAAAGTAACAAAAAAAGGTGTAAACGCTCTTGTTAATGTGCATGCTGTCCACAGTAACAAGCTTCTTTTGAAAGTAAGTGCTGGAAGAAATAAATCAATTGTATAGAAGTTAGGGTGGTCAACTATTCGTCATTATTCGACTTACAGTTTGGCAATTTTTTCAAACACAAGTCTTTTTTGAAATTTTTCACTGTAGTTCTTGCAACCTAAACTGGCCTTTTACAATCAGTTTCATCCTCTGCATGATGCACAACAAATATCAAGGCTATTGACAGTATTTAAGATCCCTAAAACACATATTGTGTCTCATGAACACCTCGACAATAGAAATAATCTGTTCAGGATAAAAATTGAAAAACAGTGTTTATTTTTGCAGAATAAAAGTCAACGGTATTTTCGTAACGCCGTTTCACCTCATAATAATGGCAGCCTTGGATACGCCCAAAAAGCCAACAAAAACCCATTTTAGCGTAATCAACATCTCATGATAGTAAACGTGCTTATTCCGCCATTTAGGAAGAGCCTACTCTTTATTCAGTGCCTTATGACGTAATAACCGAGATTATGTTGTATTTAAGCACCAAAAACGTATTTACACTGAGACTTGTGTCAAAGCGACTGTGTAGAACATTAAACGAGAAATCCTTCATGAAGGTACACAAATTGAGTCCTTTATTGTAAGCCACGCGCAGCTTTATCCAGTGGTATTGAAGCGTTTGCAAATTAATTTGACTACTCCTCATCCTTTTTCCAGGGTATTGTGCCAATGCTTTTGCACAGCGACTTCTGGCGTGGTATTTTTGAGGAACAAAATGTTGTACGGTTTTTTTTAGCGTGACCAAACACGTGCTTTTTTATTTGATTTTTTAATCGCTAAACTACTTTTAAGCCAGACGAAGCCCGACCATGTTTAGACGCAATGATTGCTTTTTTTCTGAAGAATGTGTTTAATGTCGCTGATCGACATGCAAGGCAAACTGTATTCCAATTACTTTCTCATTTTTTGGATGTTCATAGAGAAATGTATGCTATGGTCGAAGATGTATAACATTTAATATCATGTTTGCATACTTAGCCACGTTTAGATTAAAAGAATGGCATTGGAGGCTATTGACAGCACACATCCAAGTATCAGGAGAGATGCCTTGTACAACACGATGGATTTATTGTTTATTTCTCGGTTTTTACTAACTTATTTACAGCAAGGTTTTGGGTGTTTATGCAATAGCAGAAAGGTTGAATAGTGAAAGAAAAAACGAAATTTTTAGCCGTTTGGATGATGAGGATCAAATGTTTGATGTAGCTAGGTTTATTTATATAATGGGTACTTATTTTGAAGAACAAGATGACTGGGTACGCCTCTTTGTAATATTAGGCATTGAGTTTCTTGTATAGGTTGGAGTAAATCTAACACTGGAAAAGCTCTTGAATATAATCAATTTTGACGAGAAACTAAGGTAACACAGCTTTAGCTTGCTACCAAAACTACTTACACGAGTGTTTACAGGACTAGTTCAATTCTGTTTCACCAACGAGGAACAGATTTGATACAAGCTCTACAAACAGTATTAATGGCATTAGGACCAGATTATAGGTTTAGAAAACAAGGCATCTTGTCTGCCATGGTTAAGGCTATCAGAGAAAGTGATTTGTTTCCACGTTCAGCCCAAATAGCAAACACCATGAAGAGTCTTATTGAAGCAGTTGTTGCAGTAATTCTTGATACGGGTATGTTTCGTCCCTTTAATCTGTTCAATTGCACTATTAACAGTCGATCTAGGGTACATAGGTAATGTGCTACATGGAAAACTAATGCCTGTTCTCTTTCAAATAATTCGGCATGAAGTCACCTGTGACGAACAACAACAATTACAACATGAGGCAATATCAGCTATGCATTGTGTTGCTATACGTGAATACACCTTTATTTCACAGGCGAACATTAACCGCAAATATTAGCTTGTCCAACAATAGTAATCTATGAAGATGTTGTCCCGTTGTTTGTACAACAGATAAAGAATCAGAAAGTAACCGACTGGAAAGTGCGTTTAGCACTAAGTGGCAGAGGAGAACTAACCAACCTGTCATAGATCATTTGCGAGCTTGTTAATCTGATAGAATATCGTGCTTGTCAACAATCAGTACCATTTGTTAAACATATCAAATCGGTGATGCAAGTGTTATTTGATGTTGAGGTAAATCAATTACTGTAAAGAAGTGCTTTTACCACAGCTGTAAAGCTATACATCCTTATATTACTTCGTTTCTTGCTATTAATAACCTCATACTAACTTGTGTTGTAGAAAAGAGTTGCTAGTGAAAAATGGTCAGACGTAGCTACTGAGGAAGCTGCTAAGGCTACCTGTTTAGGGAGCTTAGGATCTTGCTTTGCATCTATTATTTCAACAGTTGGTGATGAATATGAACGTTATGTTGAATCCACTTTGAGATGTATCACTATTATGCATACCACACTGCTTCAAAGTACACAATCTTTGGCATTTACCTTGATGGTGAAGGGTTTATGTGATGTTTACACAGCGTTTATTGAAAGCAAGTATGTCAAGCAGCTTGATAACAGTGCACTACAGGAGGCAATAAATCTTGTAACACAAAAACATGCATGTGGTAAAGACAAACGCAGTTCAATAGCAAAGTTCTTAGGGTAAGCTCATTAAATCTGAAAGTCAAGTGTTTTAGTTTGCTGTAGCTTAAGTATTTCCAAGAACTGATAATCAAACTAATATTTCTTCAGGGCTTGCGCAACAATTAATGGCATGATACCTGCACTTGCTACTATCAAAGTACATACCATTTTAACAGAAATAATTAACCGTGGCTATGGTCACAACTTCAAGTCTGGCTGTGAAGCGAAGAGGACCTATGAGGTAACATATATTAATACTCTTGAGCTTACTGTGGCTAGATGATTAAGAAGGCTGCCACAAAGGAAGGAGAACAACATCCCATATTTAACTGTTTTAATTGAGTACCAAGAGTAGAAAAAAGTCTTATGCTTCCAGGCAATGAACAGCTAACAACTGCTTTACAGTAGTACCAACCGACATGTATTGTTTAGTATGATTTAAAAACATAAACTAAAAGAAAAACAGAATAGAACCATTTCCTGGATTACAACCTTGACTGTATTACTACAATAGCTTTGTATGTACTGTTACAATAGTAGTTAGGAAATTGTAGGAATGTTCTCAGATCTGAAAAGCTTAGCACTTGAGTAATGCTTGTATCATCATTTTGATGCTGTTAGCCTTATGGACTTATGATTAAAGTGGTTAACTTCTTGATTCAAAAAATGTATTTCACTTAATTTACTATGGTCCTCTTGGTTCTCACCGACAGATATACTTACTAACTCAACACAGTTTCTTTATAGTTTTATTAATTTTATAGACGTTTCTATGGAGAGTTTAGACAAAATCAATTCAGTGTTTGCTGAAATGCCTGTAGAGGTCATTATTTACATTCTGCAGTTAGTGTCTGTACTATCTATGCACTCAGTGGTTCATACATGTACATTATTTGCAAATATTGCTAGAAAGTACTTGGAATACACAAACAGGAGAGAAATTGTAATTAAAACAAAAAAGCAGCTTAAAAAACTGTTTGCAACACTCCCTCATCTAATCAAATCAAACAAGATTATTCTCAAGTTCCCGATAAAACAAAAACACTTAGATTACCTACAAGGTGCATATTCAGTGCGACTTTACAAGAAATTTGGCAAGGATCTGGACTTTACAAGCTTTAACATTGAGCATGGTTTGTATTTGGGAGGTTGTACGTCAGTGACTGATGCTCATCTTAAACAACTATCTGGAATCCACAAAGTATCGCTATGCAACACAGATGTGACTGATGATGGTGTTAAAGCACTAGCTGGCATTCATGCTATAAATTTAAATCGGTGTTCTCGCATCACAGATGATAGTGTTAAAGCACTTGCTGGTGTTCATTCTATTGAATTATGTTGGTGTACACGTATTACAAATGATGGCATCAAAGCACTGGCTGGCGTTTACAAGATATGTCTAGATCATTGTAGTAATGTGACAGATGAAGGTATTAAAGCATTAGCTGGCGTTCATACAATCAAGCTTTATAACACAAATGTTACAGATGAAGGAATTAAGGCGTTGGCTGGTGTTCATACTATTAATTTAGGGTGTTGTCACGTGACAGATGAAGGTATTAAAGAACTCAAAGGTGTCTACGATATAATTCTATTCAACACAGCTATTTCAGATAAAGGTCTTAAAACTCTGAAAGGTGTTCATAGGATACATTTAGGCAATTGTAGCATTGGAGATACAGGGATCAAAGCCTTAGCTGGCGTTCATACTATCAGTCTTTATAACACATCTGTGACAGATGAAGGTCTTAGAGCATTAAAAGATGTTCATGTAATTGATTTAGGCCATTGCAATCACGTGACAGATGAGGGTGTGAAGCATATTGCTAGCGCTAATACAATTAATCTCATAGGCACAAGCGTGACAGACAAAGGAGTTAACGCTATTAAACGTCTCAAATCATTGGCTGGTGTGCAATCTGTTAGTCTTTCAAAACCAAACAGTGAACATAAAACTAACACCTTAGATATTCACACTATTTATCATCAACAAGCACACTAGCAAAGAACATTGTAAAATTTTTGCAATAATCAATTACAAGTAAATTTGTAAACAAACTGGGCAAGGTTAAAAAGGTGATTCAATTTGCCACCTACGTGCTCAAGAGAAAATGTTATGACTTAATCATACATTAAGTTAACAGCGTTGGCGTACGTTCATTAGGATGGCGAGTGGTATCATTAAAATGCTGCCTGAAAGAGTAAAAGAGCACGTTAGAAGTGGTGTAGTTATATACTCGCAAGCACAAGCGGTAGAGGAGCTTGTTCAAAATAGTACGAACCAAGGACACCTGATACGTTTAATATTGTTTCAGGTATCGATGCTTGCGCGTCGTGTATACATATAAGGTTTCTAGTTTTTGTAGATTTCGTTTACAATCTCTTTTAGTTTAAATCCTTCCAGATGGGGCTTTGAAGTGAGGGATGACGGAAGAGGTATAGTTTATGAGGACATGAAGGTAAACCGACGCTTTTTTCTTTTTTCGCATAATGTTCCTACTTTGTTGCTAGGCTATTGGTGCTCGCTATGGTACATTGGTTGGTATTATTCTTTTTAGGCTAACGCTTAAAGTTACTTCGAAGCTGTCTTCCATCCAAGATCTAAACGTAGTAACTACATACGGCTTTCGAGGAGAAGCTTTAGCGTCTATAGCCTCAGTGAGCACTGTTAAAATAATCTCAAAGTCTAAGCAGTCTTATAAAACTTTGACAAAGACTCTTGGCCTTGACGAGGACAATACTGCTGTCAGAGAGTCCGAAGTTGGAAGACAAGGTATTGCTTTACTCATAGCATTCGTACAATAGCACTTGTTAACGTTTGTCTGTAGTTGGCACAACTGTGCAAGTCCGAGATTTGTTTTTGAATTTTCCTGTAAGAAGACGATTTAGTGCTTCTGAGAATACTATCTTGTTTATCAAACAACGTGTTGAAGCTTTAGCTCTTATCCAACCAGGTAACGATAACTTTGAGTCGCAAACATACCATCTCGTTTTAAATCGAGATTTTTTTGTTGTAGAATTACACATCACGTTGTACAATGCCGATAAGGGATCTACTTTGATAGACTCTGTGCAATATTCGTCTGTGTTGTTATCTTTTCGTTCTTTGTTCGGTAAAGCTGCTGCCTCGCACATGAAGGAGATAAGTTTTGGTACTTTAAAACAAAACTGATTTGGATTCTTCGACTAACACGTGATTTAGGTAGTGGTGATTATATTGTGGAAGGATTTTTAGAATTTCCACCGCTTCACAGGGCATCACGTGGAAAAAATCTTCAGTTCATTTGTATCATTTTGTTTTTGATAACTTTGAGTTTGCTGCTCTTGTCAGATCTTTAACTCAATAGACGTGAATAAGAGACATATACCTTCATCGAAATTTAACAAGCTAGTACAAGGCGTATATCAAGAGTTCTTGAAAAGAACGGAATCTAGCTCAGATATGGATCAAGTGCACCAAAAGCGTAAACGAAGGCGGTCTAAATATGTACTCAATATCAAGTGTCCAGTATCGTTCTATGATATTACTATTGCACCTGATAAAAGAACAATTCACATGAAGGTATGTCTTTGTTTTTTAGTGCCAACCGAATTTTAAACGAGATAGGACTGGGACAAGGCGTTGAGTGCTTTAAGTAGTGCACTTGATCAATACATTTCTGACTATCATGGTCATCATCCGTATGCAAAACTTCTTAAGGTATGTCAATGATTTGGTTATGCTTTACTAATAGTATGCCGTAGAACCCTGAACAGCACGTACTAGAGAATACGCCTCGAACATTACGAAGGAAACTTGCGCAGTTCAGATATGCAGAGGTATTTTTTATGTTATTTCTGTTTTTCTCAGAATCATAGAACACCGAAGATAAAGTTGCTCGGTTCAAGAGAAAGCACATAAACAATGTTACTCAAGTGCCTTCTATTGGTAGAATTGATGTACTATCTCATTCATTCAAACAGTTGCATGTTAATGTTACTAGTGGAACTCACCTGGTTTGGATGAAGAAGACGGAATAATGTCGGAAAATATTGACCCTAATATGGTGCAGGGTATTTCTGATGTAAGAGAGTTAAGCTTTATCGGTAAACAAAGTTCATTGCTTCCCCTTCCACATCAAAAACCGCAATTGAAAGTTGGCGCTATGTTTAAGGCGAGTTAAATATTAATATGCTTTCAGTTTTTTTAATGCTTAAGAAGGAGTGGAGGAACCCATACAATCGCTTTGAAGCAGAGGTAATTAAGCCTCGCGATAGGTATAGTGGACTACCAGGGTACAGCGCTGTAGACAAAGCATCTATCCATAGCATGATGGTAATAAACCAGTATGATAAAAAGTACATTCGTATGTTTACCATATTTTTTTTTGGAAATGTTCTAACCGACAGTTAGTTACGTTTTGCAATGACATACTGTGGGTTCATAACGTAATACTAGTATTTGATTAACTGTTAATTAGATATGTCATTGATCAACACGCAGCACATGAACGTGTTCGATTAGGTACGGATTTTTTTCAACATTGTAGTAACATGTTGGTGTCCATAGAGATTCTTCAAGATAAGGTTGGGTTAACGCACGGATCTCTAAAACTTGGAACTAAGCCTGTACATATTAAGGTACTAATTATCCATTTTGTCATAGAATTATCTTAGTCCTATGTAGAAGACAGTATCACTAAATGAGTGGAGCATATTGCAGAGGTGGTCTTACTTTATTTATGTGTTGCTCAATCTTGTATAGATTCCAACATCAAGTGGCATTGTTTGGATGGCGATATGAAGGAGAGAGGTGCAGACAATAAAAAGAATTTCTCTGATATATTATAGGTGTAAAGATGCAATTATGTTGCATATTAAGCAACTTGGTACACTCTTAGGTGTACCACTCCGGGTACCGGATTTAATGGACTTTGTTCATCACTTGCAACAACAAAAAGGAATTTCAAACCAAATACCACAATGTATTGAGCGTATCATTGCCTCAAAGGCTTGTAGGAGTACGATATACACACTCTTGTTTCATTGATTAATTATTAGAGGCTGTAATGTTTGGTAAAAATCTTTCAAAGCAACAGTGTAAAGTGCTTGTCCATAGTATGGGTAGCACTAAAAATCCATTTATTTGCGCTCATGGTATGAAAGTCAATTCTTTCTTTCTTTGTTAACATTAAAAAGGGCGACCAAGTATTGTTCCGTTGTTTCAGTTTACCAAAATACGCAAACAAAATCGTAAACAATCAAAGCATAGGGACTTATCTTCACTTATATCAATGTCACGTTGTAAATGGTCACGTGCAACTAGATAAATGAATAGAATCTTGGTTCGTCGGTCATAAGGTAAGCGTAATCAAACTGTGCCATTTGCTATGATAATTATTGAAATAGCCTATAGGTATGATATTAAATGACCTGTTGGGAACACTGACATGAAGACAGTTTTTAATTGTGACACGTACATGTTAAAATAATTGCTACAAAGTTGTTCCATAATTTCAAATGATAAACAATGTTTTTATTGTTTTCTTTCTTTTCTTGTTCTTCTTATTCTTTTCGTATTTGAGCTTGTTCGATTAACTTCAAATGATCAATTAATACGTAGAAATATTTGTTGAATTGCTAACATTCAATGAAAGAAAGGCGTTGAAGCTTCATGTGTTGCTGTCATACGCAGTTCTACGGGCTTCTTAACTCATCAATCTCTAAGCTTATTTGCTTGCCTTAAACGCTTGTTGTGTCTTGTAACAAGCAGAAAGCGCTTGCTTTACTTGCAGAGTAACACAACTTATAGCAGTCTGACACTCGAACTAGAGACATAGTAGGGTTTATCTTGTTTTATTATTTGGTTTTTCAAGAGCAAGAAAATCTTGATGAAATTACGTTGTAGACTTTTGTGGAAAATGTCTTTGCCATATTAACATCCTTATCGCATTGACTGTTTGTACACCTGCCTTCATTCTTTTTTACTATTTCTATTAACTCAGGCATTTTTTTGGCATAATCACAAGCAAGATCTTTGTCATTTGAAGTAAAATGTATTCTCGCAAGATTTGTAATAGCAAATAGTTTTTGAGGAGTGTTAGGCTTCATATCTTCTAGTACCTTCTTAAGAGTTTCGACACCCTTAGTTTCTCTTCTATACGCTAATGCGTATACAGATAATTGTATATGAGCTAACGCACGTGAGTCAAACTCCAACACAAAAAAAGCGCAAAGTGACAACGTACCACTAACCGAGTTTGGGAAATTCTTTGAGACATAATCAAAATATTGCATGCCTTCGTCTATTCGTCCTTGGGTTAGCTTCTCTTGCGCAATGCCTGTATGTATATCTACAAGTACGTCTGAAGACATAGGATGAAGATGCCAAAGTAACAACGCAACAAACGTTATCTGAAGAAGTACAAGCCTATTTGCTTTAAAATTCAACACAGAACATAACCCAATTGCAATCGCTGCTAAGCGTGCTCCTGGAACAGGTAAGGATAATAATACTCCTGAAGGTACTAATGTAATAGGTAATTTCATCCAAGTAGTTGTAAGTATAGTTGTAGGAAGATGCGAGTCAATATTAAAAGATGAGATAGCTTTTGGAATAGGAGAGTAGAGTAAATACAACGCCATCATATAGTAAGAGAATAAACCTATCCCAAGCCCTACTTGGTTGATTCCAAAGTGGAAAGACATACCAATAAATGCTGTGATATACCTCATCCATGAACCTCCCATGCCTTGTGTAAGTGATAACCACAGGAGAATAAGTAGAAGGCATTCTGTGAATACTGAAATATTTGCCATAACGAACCAAAAGTCAAATCCTAAAATCTTCGCAGCCACTAATGGCTGTACAACTGAGTTTGTCCATGGGCTAACCATACGTGGAAATAAGTCCCCTGATAGCCATTTCGCATCGATCTTACATACAATAGTCCAAAAATAGACAAAACTGAACAAACAATGAGATGACATTACATGACACTTTTGTGAGAAAAAAAAAGGAAAAAACACAAACTGCCCCAATTTGTTTTCTTTTGTTTTACCTTGTCTGTAGTATTATCAAAAGGGTAAGTTGCCTTTTATCATCTACTCCTTGAATACCAATAATAACAAGAAGAAGAAACAAAAAGTAATGATGCTGATAGTTGTCGATTTGAGAGATAAAATACAGAGCACCATTCAACATAGGTAAACTCCAAAGAGCATATTTCGGTGGCGTTCTCAGTATTACTACGCTCCTATACATAACATTATTCAATTGTAACCAACAAAGGTATTTAGAGTCCAATTAAGTGAATGGAAAGATGAATTCTGATGAATTCTGCTAAAATACGTACCATGCGAGATAGCTCTGCGTTATCCACATACTAGCCGAGATATTGCCACTAGAAAACCCAAGGGCTTCTTTAACGGTAGTATATAACGTCGTTTCAGTCAAGGTAGACGGAATAGTAAAGTTCTGCGCAATTAGCGCTAAATCACCGTGAGGTACATTAAAATCATCTAACGTTGCGTATTTACTGACTCTCGTGAGCTAAAAAAGCGATAAGTGTTCTCTATGCTGTTGGACCAAAAAAAAACGGTTATACGTACCTGTATGAACATGTCATTTGCGTATAACGCAAAGAATACTATAAAGAAAACGCCCACTACAGACGCATCTGGAAGGTTTAATGACAAACAGTTGTTTTTGAAATGTCTTCCCACTTTTGTTTGTTGTTGTATTTTTTTTGAACTACTCGCTTTATTGGCCTTTTCAGGGTTTCGCATAGCCTTTGAGTTACGGCTTCTATTACGGATGGTCGACATTTCGCTAGCAAATCTGAAAGAAGATTAAGAATGTATGTTGACACCTTGTTGGTTTGTACCTAACCACGCTTTTTGGAACTTAGGTGCTAGTGATGGAGTTAGTATTTGAAATGAAGCTTATGTACCTAGTTTTATGACTGAATCCTCTTTTACGTCTATAAATGTAACGCGACAAGAGTTTAAAAGTGACAGAGAGCTGAACATGCCTAGTACGCACGAATACGTTTTAATGAGCGTAAAACTTAGTAAAAAGCTTTGCGTACGCCAAGTGAAACGCTCATCGTCAATCTCTAGCTGTTTTTGTGTCCAATTATTTGTGTAAGCCGTATAGTAATAACGGACTGGAAAATAAGCTTGACAAACAAAAAATAACAACCAAAATAGTCCTAGGAGTTGCTCAGAAGTATTTTCAAAAGCCAGCGTACGTGTGGTTTGCATCAAACTTTAAAAGTCACCACATTTCTCTTAAACTGAAATTTACGCTTGGAGACAATAATAGCTTGTTGTAGAAGTAGTATTTGTACAGCGTGGTTTTGTAGGTTTAGGGCGGCCTGGGCTTTTTGGAAAGAGGTTTAATAAACACTTGCTATTCACTCCACGAGCGCGTTAGTACCAAAAAGAACAAGTTGACGTCAACCGTTGCATTTTCAGCCTCCGATTGGCCCAATAAGCGTTATGGCATCTAAAAACCTCAGTTCCGATGATCTTGCGGCGTTAAAAAGACGGGAGCGTCGATTAGCCGGTATTTTGGACTATTTATGTCAGCAGGCACAGATCTAACACTCATTAGCCAAACGAGCGCGACAAGCAAAAGAAGCCGAGGCTAAAAAGCAAAAACTAAAAAATGCACCTGTCAAGACGACCCGCATGATTTCTCCTCGTACTTATGCCAAATCAGCGGTATGAATACGTACCGGAAATTTACTTCTAATACATTTCTAGCCAACAGTTGAAGGCACTGAAGATTTTTACGTCGGTAGGCGTGTATGGGTAGATGTACGCGCTGAGAAGCATTTCTAGGCACTTTGATTAAAGTTAAAGAAATTCAAAATCCTATTTTTAATTAAAACAGTAGCGGTCACTTCTGATACTACTAGGCACGCGAATCGTTTGTTCCAGGCGTAGTGTCACATATAGATGGAACAAGTGTCACTATAACGCCTGATGATGACTCAGACGCACGCACACGCTCGATTTAAGCCACAGCTAATTATTTCGCCTTTATAGCCAATAACAGAAGACTACAATAGCGTATTTGTTAGAAATCCGCCTGTACTTGAGGGCACAAACGATTTAACTGCCTTGTCTTATCTTCACGAAGCCGCAGTGTTACATGGTATTAACGTGCGATACCAAAAGGATTGTATCTACACTCTTAGCGGCTCAATATTAATCGCTGTACGTTTTGCACTATTCTTAACAGTGATAAACGTCTAGAGCTTTGTTGACGTTGTTTGTAGGTTAATCCGTACAGAAGGCTTCCTCTTTATAGTTCAGATATTATAGAAACGTATGCACAAGCTACAGAAGACACATCAGGTCAATTACCACCACATATTTATTCTATTGGAAATCAAGCCTACAAGAACATGAAAATAGAGGATAAGAATCAAGTTATACTTGTTAGTGGTGAATCAGGCGCAGGTAACCTAATAAGACAGTTTAAATGTAAGGATGTCAAGCAATGACATTTATTTTAGGAAAAACTGAAACGACTAAATTTTTGCTTCAATTTTTTGCCGCTATGGGAACAGATGACCCTGAAACTAATATTGAAGATAAAGTACTTGGTAGTACACCTATCTTGGAATCTTTTGGTACCAGCAGTGTTTAACTGAAACATTCTAATCATGTGCTAAGGAAATGCTAAAACGTTGAGAAACGACAATTCTTCAAGGCATGACAACAGTATTTTTTGCATTTCAATAACTTTGCCGTTTAGATTTGGTAAACTTATTGAAGTGCAGTTTGGAAGTAGCGGTAGTATATGCGGTGCTAACATAACAACGTATTTGCTTGAGAAATCAAGGATTGTTACACAAGCCAAGGGAGAAAGAAGCTACCACATTTTCTATCAGGTAAGTTTTGTGTTTTGAAATTATCATGTGTCTAACTTTGTTTATTTCAAAGCTCGTTAAAGGCCTAGAAGAACCTCTTCGAACTGAATTAAGCTTATCATATGATCCAAATGATTACTTTTATTTAAACCGAGGAGATTGTACAACTGTAGATAAAGTAGATGACGCTAAGGTGTTTGAAGAGACAAAAAAAGCGCTTGAAGTTGTAGGTATTACAGGATCAGAACTAAACAGTGTATTCCGTATTATTGCCGCCATCCTGCATCTTGGTAATATAGAGTACGATAGACAGCATGTAAGAGTTTCTAATATCTTTCAGGTTTGTTTCTGGTGTTGATACAAGTGGTGAAGACGAAGATGAAGTAGCAGCGATGGTTTCTGATGAACCGTTACAAATTGCTTGTGATGCTCTTGGTGTTGACTTCGAAGGAGTTGCTATTTCACTTCTTTTTAAAGTACAACAATACCTTTCTGTTCAAATTATTTACCCTGGTAATTTTAGATGCTTAGAACAGGTATTGAGACATTGAATACACCAAGAAGTCCTAGTGCTGCAAGTAAAGCACGTGACGCTTTAGCTTTGTTGATTTATTCTCGATTATTCGATTGGTAAAATGCTCCATAGTATTTTGGTTTATGCTGACAATGCTTTCGTTCTATAGGCTTGTACAACGTATCAATGTTTCTATTGATAAACGGGATAAAATGGTCAATTTTATTGGTGTTTTGGATATCTACGGATTCGAGAGTTTTGCTGTAAATAGCTTTGAACAATTTTGTATTAATTACGCTAATGAGAAATTACAACAACAATTCAATCAAGTACGCTTTTCTTTTTCACGTGATAAGGTATTTAACTGTTAACTGTATTTTTTAGCATATATTTAAAGTAGAGCAAGATGAGTATAAAAAAGAGAGTATATCTTGGGAGTACATTGAGTTTGCTGATAACAAAGTACAGTATTTTTTTAATGACATTGTAAGTTAAATTCTGATGATTATTAGTTTTGTATTGAGCTCATAGAAAAGCGTCTTGGTATTCTATCTATATTAGACGAAGAGTCAAAAGTAAGATCAGCTACTGACAAGCGATTTGCTGAGTACGTAGTTCGCACGAGCATATTGATATTGGAACTAATATATTTTTTTCAACAGGAAACTATATAAACATAATGGACGTCATCCTTACTTTACAAAACCGCGAATGACTGATAACGAATTCGTTATATCTCATTACGCTGGTAAAGTCACATACTTGGTAACTGAGTACGTATTAAAGCGAAAGATTCTAATGTATTTCAAGACCTTTTTTCTCTAAGGCTGTCTAGTTTTATTGTAAAGAACCGTGATTACATAATTGGGGAACAAATTGCAGAGCTCAAAGAGTCTACAGATGAATTCGTAGCAGATTTGATGGAATGGGATGTCGTAGATACAACAAATGCAAAATCTACATTTGTTTCTATTGCATCTCAATTTAAAGCATCGCTTGGCTCACTCATGGATACAATACATGAAACAACACCTCATTATGTTCGTTGTATAAAGCCAAACGAATGTAAGAAACCGTTGGTATTCGAGGGCAAGAAGACACTTCACCAGCTGAGGTACTTTTTAATACGTTTACAAAGGCACTTAATCGATAATCAGGTGTGGAGGTATTCTTGAGTGTATTCGTATTTGTAAAGCTGGGTTCCCTACCAGACGCAAGTACAAGATTTTTTGGCAACGTTATAAGATGTTAGCACCTGCTGGATCAGTAAAACAACCAAAAGCTGGTAGTAGCGCAAACTATCAAGCAGTAGTCCGAAAATTAGTCACCTTGCTTGGCATAAGTACGTCCAACAAAGAAGTTTGTTGCCAATACTTAGTTTCCTGTTTTTCTTTCAGAGCCTGAGGAAGCACGTTGGGGTTCTACAAAGCTATTCTTAAAGAGTGGATTATTGGGATCCATAGAAGATAGAAGAACACTAAGGTTAGGTGCAGCTGCACGTACTATACAACAATATTACAGGCGCTATCATTGCCGTAATGCATATTTAAAAATCCGATTTGCAACCATAAAAATTCAGTCAGGTACATTTTTTTTAAAGTATTGAGTAATCAAAGCGGTTAACTTATTTCTTTTCAAGTTGCACGTATGGTCGCTTCTAAAAAACTTGTACAAATAATTAGAGAGCAGTATCATGCTACAATGCTTCAGAAATATATTCGTGGATATAACGCTTCGACTGATTTTACTTCATCGAAAGATAGTGTTGTATTTTTACAATCACGTGCGTGCAAATGGTTTTTTTTACATAATTGTTCTGTTGTTTTCGCGATGTTGTTTTCGTACATGTATGTGTTTGTTAATATAAATAGAGATACGATGTACTATTGCTATGCTTATTTTAGAGTATAAACAACAGCAGTATCATGCTACAGTTATTCAAAAATATATACGTGGATGGCGTGAAAATTCAAGCCTTAAACGACTCTATAGAGGTGTTATTACAGCACAAACGCGGTGGCGTGGATTTCAAGCAAAGTACTTGTTTAACACATGGTTCATTGTACAAAACTAAGCCTTGTTTTTATAGAAAAGAGCTAAGAGCGTTGAGGGTCGAAGCTCGACAAATAGGCAATATCATAGCTCAGAAAAGAGTCCTAGAATCACGTATTGCTGTTTTACAATCCAGTATAGCTCAAATAGAAGAAGAAAGAGATATGTATAAGCGCGAAGCAATGGAGAAAGTACGCACCAGCCCTTTTGTTGCTTTTGAGTATTTACCTGAGAAAAAAATAGGAAAAGCTTGTGTTGGAATGGAGAGATAAGTTTTGGAAACTTCAAGGTTCTGATAGTAAGCGTAAAGCTGTATCAAAAGCACCTAGTAGAGGACTATCTCCAAGGGTAAATTATACAACACCAACAGCAAAACCTATCTTACTAGCTCCTGTTGATTCTCTTTCGCAACCACTTCAAAAGAACATTGTTATAAAGCAAACAAAAAAGAAACAATGGAAACAAGATACAAAAGAAGAACGTGCAGCTAAAGCTGCACGTATAGCCAAAGCAGAAGAAGCACTAAGACTTGCTGAGAAGGAGAAACAAGAAATAGAAAAGTTAGAAAAGTTAACAATAGAGAACGATAAACAAGCTGCTGAGCATAAAGCAACTTTAGTTGAACATGAAAAGAAACTTGCAGAACATGAAGAGACAGTTGCCGAACATGAAAAATTAGTTGCCGAGTCTGTACAAAAGAGGCTAGAAGCTGAGGCTGAACAAGAAAAGTCTCTGAGTAAAGCATATGAAGCAGCACATGCTTGGAGGACTAAATATGAACAGCTAGAAGAAACAACAGAAAAGTTGAGAGAAGTCAATCAAAAGTTGATGGACATGTCTCATAATCCGAAAGCAGGTAGTATTATGGAAGCTGAACTTGCTTCTGAATGGAAAGAAAAGTATGAGAAGCTTTTAGCTGTTACAAAATCAAAACCAGCTGGAATGGCTGGTTTTGTTAGTGGATATATTGAAGCTTTTGTTTGTAATATGAAATGTTCACTTACTTAAACCAAAACCCAAAAAAAAAATAGAAACCAAGTGCTTGTGATTGTACATTATTAAAAAAAAATAAAGCCAATAATTATATATACACTACTGAACAATGCTTATGTTTATGGAGTAAAGAAGAAGGCACCAATGAAGAACAAGGTGATATTTTAGAAATGTGCTTGTTGTGTCTTTGTTAACATAAGTCCATTTTATCCTGTAGTTGCTCTTTCTGTTATGATGCTAATATAAAGCAAAGCGTGGTTTTATTGAGGTTTGGACAATTACAAAAGGTACAAGTAGATAACAAATATTGTGGTCGATAGTGTTCAGCGAAAGGTCCAAGGATATCTTCAGTGAATATTAAGTACGTAACTTAACACTTTCTTATTTCATAAGTAAAAGTCTTCTAATGAGGAGCGTTCATAGCCATATGCATTCCCTTATCCCATTTTTTTGGGCAAGGTGTTATCTTGAATTTTGTTTTCTGTTGTAGCTCATGTCGGTACATACGAATACCGAACATTGTATCTGTAGTAGTGTACAAACATCCATGAGCATATACCATTTGATCAAAACCACCACGTATCCATAGCTTTTTATAAAAGCGACAAAACTTGGTTACTACTAAAACATAACACCATTTACCCATTGAAAAGAAAATAAGACCACACTCGCCAGCACATGCTGAATCTAACTTTGAACCAGTAGGAGCTGTGAAGAATATTTCGTTTGTCGTATCATCAATGATATTCTGTCCTTCAATGTGGACAGAAGTCCATGCTGGAGGGACAACTTGAGCTGTTATTTTTAAAATCTTTGATTTGTTTTTGATAGTTGTGGTGTGACATTTGATTGTGTTGTTGAAAATACTATCATAGACAGTGAACTTAGTTGAAGTTAGAAATGGATATAAGTATATCATGCTTACTATGTGGGTATCTGGATGATCATAGATGTACATAATCAATATACTGGATCCGAACTTTAAGTTTAAGCTCTCAACAGACTAGTAAGGCATTAGACATACTGTAAAAAAGTAAACAAAAATCGCACATAGCCACGTGGCTATTTTTGACGTGCGGAAAGAGCAATCGCCTTTCAACAAAAAATAAAAAGACGTTTCCCAACATTGTTTGGGAATAAAAACACCCGCCTTCGTTGTACCTTTATTTCTGGCATATCTTCTTGGATATATTGTCTTAAAGTACTACAAGTGGCACGAATACGTATTTTAATATCGCAAGAAGCCATCTGTAGCGCTTTGTATATCATTTCTGGCGGTAAATCAAGAAGAAGACAGGCCATTGATAATTCTTGCGTATGATTGGGTGTTAGTGGTTATGATCAAAAGGTATTTATAAATCTAATAAAAGAAGATTTATGGTAAACTTAATATGTGAAAATAGCGAAGCGGTTTTGACTTACGGTAAAATAAATACCTTTCTTCATGTTGGCGTAACGACTACCGCGGGAAAATGTAGTGTTATTATCACTTACAAAATCTAGTCAGCCATACACTGAATAAATGCACTTGAAACCAAATGAACTAAAGAACCATCACTACTGCCAAAGCTTGCTACCAGAGCAACCTTTGATGGTTATTTAGCCGTTTTCTAATAATAATAGTTTTAGGCAGGCAAATCCACAGATTTTGCCGAAACTTTCAAAAATTCTTATTCCAAACACTCATAGTTTTGATTTACATTGTAACAATTGTGACGTTTGAACCTGTGTTTGATGTATTCGATATGAGTGCTACTTCTGGACTATTTACAAAGTTTAAAAAAAGATCTCCATCTTTAGAAACTACATCGTAGATGCAAGAAGATCATTAATGGAACTAGATTTGTGAGTTTGACAGCAATATGAAAAACTTATCTAGCCTTCAACTAGGTTTTTAAAGAATAGACTTCAAGGAAGTTCTTCACTACAATGCTACTAATAGATTAGTTTATGTAATCCAACCAGGTAAAACTAGGTAAACAGAGCGTTAATAAAGCTATACATTTTTTTATTTTACAAGTACTCTTCTCTGAAGTCAAATTCTTCGCTACTACTTGACATGTGTACATTGTCTGTTATCTTCTTTCTTGCTATCAATCTTTTGAGGTCTTCATTGCTCACATCACAATCTGGAGCATATACCATCTTGACACGAAGTGCTTCATTGCCACGTTTATACTTGTTCCGAAGAGGAATATCAAAAGTTCCTGTGAACACACTGTTCATATCTCCAAACTCATCCAAGTGTATCACAGCCTTACCAATAGTTTTCTTAACACCAGAAAGTCGCTTTTTTAATTTAAAATCAACAAACATAAGCTCCGTAGTACTAGAAACAACTTTGATTGGGCTCGGCATCTGCTTTGCTGATGTGTTCAGCACACGTTTTTTACGACGCCTGGTATCAGCAGAGGACCGCAGTTTTACTTCCAAGATACAATCGGGAGCTGTGTTTGTGTCTTCGACGCTAATACTTAGTGCGCCCTCTAGTATAGCCATGTTTTGAGTCTTCCTTTGCGCGCTGTCCACAAGATCTCGAAGTACTACATGCTGTTGGTACAATACTTAATTTTTTTGCCTGCTAACGTACGTTCCCTTCTTGCCATTTTATAATCACGTGGTTGTGGTGCGATGCTCCCTTTATTTATCTGGTCTGAAATTTATGCACAACAGTATTGTTGTAGTTTTGTAAAAGCGTTTGTGATCGCAGTCAAACTTGTTGTTATATAGAACCTGGCATGTAGATAATACGTAACCACGTAACAATTTGGTAAAATACTACAAGTTTAAAACTCATGTGCGTACTTAATACTACGACTTGGTAGGTACTGCAAGTGCGCTTATAAGGATATCACAGACAGAAAACCCCGAACAGTAATTAATTAATTACTGTTAGGAATGTGCTACAATAAAACTACAAATAGTTCGCTACCAGATTGAGGACAGCTTTCCAAATTACCATGTTTTACCTGGATCATACGAATTGTACTGGCTTTATGATCATACCTTAGAAATTTCGCTGAAGTCAACCTTTAAGAAACCTGTTGAAAAAGTTAACATGGCTTTATTAATTACAATGTTGTCAACATGCAAATTTAGTCCATGGCAATAAAGTTTGTAATTACATCTGAAGTAAGGTATGAACAATATTCACTTCCAAACATCTCTGTTTGCATAGACAAAACCATCTCCTTAAAAGTCGCCCACGTTGTTTTTTGCAGAAAAAAATGCCGTTTCGTGATGTTGTTTCGTTTACACGTGATAAGCATAGCGTACAAGTTTATAATTTGCCAGATTCATAGGCACCTTGTCGCTGTCTTATAATCTCTGAATCTGATAATATAGTGACCACACTGACAGCCTTCTTACAATACACGTAAGAAAGCTGTAATGAGCGTTAACACTATGACTATCAGAATGAATACAGACCCTGATAAAGAGTAAAGTATTGGGGTTGTAAAAAGTAACTAATTCTTCTCAATCAGGCGAAATTTATTTGTAGCAAAAGATTGTATCGAAATGAAAAGTATGCTTGAAGAATCCACTAGGCATAATATGCGAGTAAATTCACCAACGAGAATTCAATGACAATACCAACAGTACAACAACACGCAACAGCTTACAAGTGTCTTGCTACACCTTTTAAAGACCGAAGTGCTAACATGAAAAAGACGTTGTTCAAGTGATAGCTGTCAAAGTTTATAGCGTACCCACAAAGGACTTAGTCTCTTTTTAAAGTTAATTTGGCAAAACGCAGCAATCTGAGGCATTCTCTTGTTAGAGGTATATAGTTTTTCAGAAGATATGTTTCAGAAAATGTGGTACCGAAAATAAATAAGGTAGACTCCACTGGCTTTGTTTTAACCAACTTTAAATATTTCGTATATTTATTACAATGAGCAAGCCCATGCTACAGCGTCAACATTTACAGCAAAGTCAAAAGAATTAAGCTCTATGTGTGACACCTCATCGGTACATTCCCATTTCCACGCAACACAATGTCTTTCGTATAGTACACGGCGTACTTCTTGGTTTACTTCCCACCAACGCGATTTTTCAGATTCTTTTAATGTAAAACGCCATGAAAGGCCTTTCTTGCGCGTATCAAGCATGTTAACCCACCTAGAAAGCAAAAGTAAGCACATCAACATTCTTTTTTTGGTTCAGAGTCTAAACAGACGAAAAGTCGATCTTTTTTTTTTAATGTATAACATACCTAGACATTGACCTATACGTGCTGTAATCGTTTATTGGTCTCTTAGTTTTCTCAGAGCAGAATATAGCTACTGAAAGCATGAATGAGTCATGGTTACTACCAAGCGTAAGTATAACACGTGTAACAATCAAGGTAAAAAACAAATGACCCCAATCTAATTTTTTAGCACGCACATAACTTTATAAAAACTTCCTTCCTGATCATCCGCAGGTATAACACCTAGCTTTAGAGATATTGTCATAGCCAAGGCATATAATACAGGTCTTGTTGATTTACCGAAGACTTTCTGTAACATAGGGTCATAGTCTAAAGAGAAGAGCGAGAACGGATCCTTTATGAAAAAATTAGAACAAAAAAATTGCCTGTAAATAAAATGGGTTCTATTATTTTTCTGCTCTTTGTAAACATCGTACCGCGCTCTCATTACTTCTTTGTCCATTGTCGTCTTTGTTACCATTCAGAGCGAAGCTCACTTCTTTGTAACTGGGTACGCCAATGTTATTATTGTTTAGGACTGTACAAAACTTTGGGGTGACTGGTATCATGTGATCAATGCAGATTTTCTTAGTGAACTCTTTGCTGTTGGCGAAACTGATAGAATTGCCTGTGAAATGATTGCGCAATGTGAACTTGAACTGAGCGCATCATGAATTAGTTTGACATGACGCGTCATCGTCATGTGAATTTAAGACGTTATCACGTGCCTAAGCCTTTTTTTGTACACGGTGAGCGGTTTGTTTTATTTTTGTTTTCACCTCTTTTCGTGGTGCGAAGGAGGTTCCGTGGAGGTTAATACTCGTATGTGGGCGAACTAGAAGTGGTTTTAGCAAAAAGTTGTTCTTTTAATTTCCTTCTTTATAATAATACGTGCCGTAGTAAGCAGCAAAGTTTGGGTGTTGATTTATCCGGTTGCTACTAGTAGAGGTAATAGAAACAAGAAAGGCAATGTAGATCCATGTTGTGAGTGTATGAGCCGCGTTGGTGGGAAGTAAACCAAGAGCGAAAAGTAAAACTACTTGCGCTAGTATTGCAAGGATTTAATCATACAAAGCGCCTGACTGGAGAATCACCTTGCTTCCCTGTAGTAGAACATTAGAAAGGGCTCGTCGCAAACCCTAAAGTTGCTACTATACCTTGTTGCAATACCTGTGAGGAGGGAGAGTAACGGTGGCAATATTGATATTTAGCTAAGAATTTGATGTTAAAGCAGATCCAAATTGTCAACACTCGTCAGTCGCGGTCTACTAACCGTGCGGTCCACCAACCGTACGGCGCTTTGAATAGCTCTTGTACCAAGGAGTACCGAATAAGCTTCAATAACAACAAACGCAGGTATGGTAGTGACTGTAGTGTTTAGTGCTAGGTGGCTAATGAGTGCTACCCGCTTTTGTTTCGGTAACACTAAGCTATTTTGCTTCATGGTTTCACTAGCACAGGTCTTTCTACGCGTCATGTGCCAACATTACAAGTACCGGTTGAAAAGGATTGTTTATAATCACGTGATGTTGAATAGTTTTTTTAGAATTATTTTAATGTCACTTGTTAAGTTTTGGCTGATATTAGGTGCCTAAGGAGTTTAATAAGAGATGATGTATACTACGGGATTTGTCTGCGGACACTTATCGAAACGTTTTTTTATAAAACTCCGTTACAAGTACCGAAAACGCGTCTGCCAAATCATCGGCTTGTAAGCTTGAATATTCAACAAGAACGCCATTGTAATGGCATTGTAGAACACAACCTAGAACAATTTGGGACTATGTTGCTACACAGACTGCCTGTTTTTGGGAATCACTACATTCTTGTGTTGACGGAAAATATTACTTTATTTAGTGCACAACACAGACGTACAAAATAAACTCCTCGCCATTTGATTACAGCATAAGTAGCAACGTGTATAAGCAGAGCCACATCATCAATATTATACTTATATTGTCTACTGGCTACCAAACAGTCATTTCCATCATTCCAAAAATAGTTTTTTTACATGTATTCTCCATCTGCACCTATAGTCTTCTAAAGCTACAGACAAAAATTTAGGAGCTAAGGCCTAGTGGCCACAATTACGTTTACGTTAGAACATCTAGGTTTCTTGAATATAATTGTCTCCGCCTTGACGCGAAATGGATCCATACTATGCAACGTTCAGTATTATTACAGTTTGGCAGCTAGCTAACAATTCATTTACAGAATAAACTTATGTACACCTTCTATTAACGCATTTATTGATTGTTTCGAATGTTACTGTAAGGTCTGGGTTTGGTTCAGTAAGAAATTTACTGAAGGTAGAACGGAAACCTGATGGATCTTCATTCTGGTCTACTACAAGAAACGTAAGGCAACAAAACTAACAGTATACCAAGTTTAAATTTAATACTTCCTGGTGGCTTTGTGATTGTAAAGCGTCTCACAATACTAATCATTGTAACGAATTCTGTTGTTGCAAGGTTCTGACCAATAGCACAGTTTCTTGGACCACTGAATGGAACCAAGAAAAAGAGCTTGCACCTGTTGTAGTAAATCTATCTGGATTGAAGGTATTTGAGTATTGCCTGTGAGTTAACAGTAACTAAAACCTCAAACAATATACCGCATACCATAATTCTGGGTCACGCATAACAAAGAATTTTGTCAGAAGGACATTTTGGCCTGCCTTTTGATTTGTATTTATAAAATGGTTTGATGGATCAAGGTGGGTCCTCTAAAGTGTAGCTGTACGTCATAGATAGGTCTTGTTTTTAAATACGAACCAGGAAATTATTCGAAGGACAAAGACATCAAGTGCAAAAAAAGAAAGGCTTACTCAATACCTTGGAACGTCTGGTTAGACAACTGACACTAGTTGCAAAGGCACTTTGACTCCAGCTTGACAACACAATAGACAGTTGTTAAGCTCGCTCACTAAACTCAGTGTACCCGAAATAACATCTTGAAATTATGGGTTTAAGTTAACCAGCAAAAGTGGATCCATCTTTCCTAAATCAAACATAAACATGTTACAACGTCACACAGTGTTTCTATTTCTCGCTATTGCACTTACGAATGTACGGTTTTGCTCTTTCCCAAAAACTTTCGCACTTCAGGTTAAACAATTCTCCTACACGGTTAAAATCAAGCCTATTATTACAACATAACGCTTGAAAACACGTGTTTACTAATGTCACAAGAAAATTACAAGTTTGGTGGTTTTTTTTTTGAAGACCTTAGCGCTGTAAGCGCATCAAGCAAAGCTAAAACGCATGAATTTGAGAAACACTAAGTAATGTCCCACCCAATTTTTAATTTGTATTTATTAGGTGATTGTAGCGCAGCCCACAGCGCCTTCAGGTACCATAAAAACGCGGAACGAGAGCAAAAATTTATTTAATTTTTTGTCACAGCGCCTCTCGCTCCTGTTTCGCCAACACAAACGCCTACCGCTCCTGTTTCACCAACACCAACGCCTACCGCTCCTGTCTCGCCAACACAAGCGCCTACCGCTCCTGTCTCGCCAACACAAACGCCTACCGCTCCTGTATCACCAACATCAGAGCCCACTACTGTTACACCAACACAAATGCCAACTGCTCCTACAATGGCTCCCGTTTCACCTACACCCGCACCTACTGTTGTGCCTACGCCGCCTGTTTCACCTACAGTAGCTCCTGTCGCTCCTACGCCTGCCCCAGTCTCTCCTACAAGTGCACCAACGCCTTCACCTGTAATAAGTTTCACGTGCTACATTTCACCACAAGGTTTGTCAACTGTACGTATCCGCGATCGTTTTTGTTTTACATACGGCTAACCATTGCATACAATAGAACAATGGAACTAATGAATTCCCATTCTTTAACATCAGTGATTGTTTCAACTCTCGACCAAACTCTAGTGTTCTACAAGAAGCAATCGTCATCGCTTCTGGTATGTTTGTCAAATCACGCTTACAACACGTGATTTCTTGGTTTTAAGTCAACCTTATAAAACTTTGTAGGTGGCGTGTACAACTACACATCTCAACAAAAGGCTGTCATTTCGCGTCTGAATGTTACAAGTATCACAATAAAGTCCATAGGACTTAAAAGTGAGTTCCGTGGAGTAGGATTGGTACGAAAAACTTGTTTTAGATAAGAACTTACTCAGCAAAGGATCTTTGTTTTGATGCTTCTGTTGCACACATTATTGACTCCATTGATGCTTATCCATTTAAAATATGCCCTAATGGGATTGCGAAGCTTGAGGACACTTTTAAAATTGTCAATAGTGTATTACGTGAAGGTAAGTTGTAATTACAAAAAAACCTAACTAAAAACCATACTTACTCCTTTTATTTAGTTCAAATTGACTTACCATTCATCAAGTCGTTCGAAGTAATAGACTCAGAAATAACTGATAAACTATCCCTTGCGAAATTCCTAACACTAGAGATCATAATGGAAAATGTTAACATTACAAATTTTATTCTTTGTGCGCACATTTCGAAATGAGTTCACGTTCACTTTACACCTCTTTTTTTTTTTAATTCTCCTTGAGCTAACGTTTTCTTAACTAAAGCTACTCCCACTGGATGTTCTAAGCTAGATTTATATGGTGTCATATCTACAAATGTTGCTTTCAGAACAGACTGCGATCAATGTACATTCTTGTTTGAAGTTTTGACATGATATGTAGCATGTGACTTACTCTTTACTAGCTACTATCAGGTTGAGCTCTTTCACACAATCTAGCCTAGATTTGAGTCGGTCAATAAGCGTCTCAATCGATGAATCATCTTTCAGTAACTACATGGGTGGCTCCGACAATGTAAGTTGAAAAAAATAGAGAAAAACAGCTTTTTCCATGTCGTTGTATCTAACCTCCTTTGTTTGAAGCCTGTTTTGGTTTTAGCAAGTGCCATACCAGAGAATTACACCATTTCAATCATAAACTCAATCTTTGCCGATAACGGGTACATTCAGAAACAATGCCCTTTTTGAAAATGCCGAAAACACGTGTTTCCAAGTTCATTTAACGTTTGTCTTGTATTAATGCTGTAACGTTCACAGGGTGGATTTCGAGGAACCAGTATATTCATCATATTATTCTACCATATTGTTTGGCAATGCTTTTTTCGATTCAGCAAACAATGCATCAATTGTTATTTCTGGATGTTCTTTCATAAACAACACTGCAATTTTAAAGAACACAACTATATTTGCTCCTCCTTTCGGAAGAGGTTCCAAAAAAAGACTTGATTGGCCTAACAACAGCACACTTGACTTTAATACTGAACCGAAAACTCCAAGTAAGATAACCTCTAGTGGTTCTCTGTTTAACTTATCATTTTTCTTAGCTTGTTTCCCTGGATCAGACACTTTATCAAAGAACGACACTTGCGTTCTATGTGACTATGGCCAGTACTCACCAAAAGGCGGTATGTGTCAGCCATGCCCTGCTGGTAATATTGCGAAACTACAAGGTCAAGATAAATGTGAACCTTGTCGCCCAGGACTATTCCAAAACGAAACGTACAACTGATTTAAACAGTTTTTTGACATTTAACTGATTTTGATACCTAGTGGACAAGGTAGATGCAATTCTTGTCCTCGATGGACTATTGCTCCTGGTCTTGGTAGTATAACTTGCACATTATGTGGTCCCGGGAATTACACAATAGACAATTTGAAATGCACACCATGCCAAGCAGGTAAAAACTTTTTTTTGTTAAGTACCTCTTGACTTAAAGCAATCTAGGTTCTTACCAAACACCTCACGACTCAGATAGTGCCCTTGTATGTACTTCATGCCAATGGTTTGAAGGATCAAAGGAAGGCGCTGTAAAGTGTAATTGTACGCCATTTATTCTTTTATTTGCACATAAAGTAACTTGTTTTTTTTTATAGTTGGCAGCACAGTTATCTATGTTGTTATTGCTGGTGGTATACTTATTGTAGCTGCTGTTATCTTGATTATTGTATACTGTACTTGCTGCAGAAAGAAAAAACGGCAAGGATACATGCAAGTAGGATAGACAAAAGCCCCTTCGGAGAGAGCAGTAGTTAACTGTAATTATTAATAAAGTGATTCATCCTTTCTTTCTTAAAATTCCACGGATTAAACTATATGTGTGTGCACTGCTACTATTTGGTCGGTCAGAACACCATCAAACAACTTTTGTTACCATACAATTTACCTGCAACAATTCTAGTTAAAAATCTTGTAGAAGTACAAAAAAGAGCCAGTATTACAGGTAGCTGCGGACCTACTAGGGTACTTAAACTGGTCATGGATAAGGCATGACTTTTTACCAATCGTTCTTATACCTTCGCCAGCCAGAACTACCACATAGTTCATCTTGGGATATTATTAAGGATCACTTACTGAACTATCTCCAACAGAGGTAGGCACTTTTTGGAGTACCATTTCTGTGGGACAAGTTTGGTGCTGTGCTATGGGTGCAATAACAACTGTGCTGCACCACAACCTCCATCAACTTTACCTCTACCACTGAAGCGCTAACCACTGTTATTCAAGCTTGTCTTGGAAGTAATTCGAAATCACTAGTTAGCAACATTTGAAAACAGGTTATTTGTTAAACATGAGAGAAGTCGATTGACTTTTTTTTTTATGTAAACTCAATTATTTACACGTAATATGCAGCACACTGAACGGTAAGTCTTTACGTAAACGTCTCAGAGAAAAAGTAACGCTTTGTTAGGAATACCTCACCCCTTTATCTTCTATACCTCCCAATAGAACTCTTGACGCTAATACTACAACTATTACCCAGATTCATGCGATTTAGAGCATCAAACGTTTGTATGCTTTTATCAGAGATAATACACCTGCACGTAGGTTATACTTTCCTCAATATAACAGACCATCAAAGCCTTAACCTACTAAGAGACTCTCATTTGATAAAAAACACTGAAATTAACTTAACATCGTTTACTGGCTTAAAAGATGAAGATTTAACGGGATTTGATGGAGCATATAAACTATGGCTTCGTAGTGTACATATAACAGATATTGGTCTTTCAAAAATATCACGTGTCAGAAGTTTATTACTTTGGAATTGCACTGGGATATCAGGAGAAGGTTTAAAAACTGTTTCTGGACTTAAGGAGATAACAGTTTTAAGTTGCGATCAATTAGAACCTAGTAGCTATAAGGCTTTTGCTGAGCAGAAATAATTAGTTTGAATTGTTCAAATGTAAATGATGAAGCTGTAAAAACATTCGCTGGTGTAAAGACTATAAAACTAATCGGTTGTAGATATATTACAGATTCCTCAATATATGCACTCTCAGGTGCACATACAATACACCTAAGTTCAACTAATATAACAGACAAAGGTATAAAATCGCTTTTATCATCAAAGAAGAATAAGGGAAGTATTCGCAATATCTTACTTTCAGAGCTAAAAATAACAGATGAATCACTTTTTGCTTTGGGTTCTTATGTGTTCCTCACACTGTAGATATTTGTTGTTGTAAGAATATTACAGACATCGGTATTTGTGCGCTAGAGGGCGTTCATACAATTGCATTGAGTTATACGAAAGTTGGAGATGAGGGATTGAGTGCTTTGAGCGGAGCTTATAGTATCACTATTGATGATTGTAGTCGGGTACAGCCAAAGGGATTAAAGCTATTAGCGGCGTTCATTACATTAGTATGCGCCATAATAAGCAAGCAGGAGACGATTGGCTTCAGGC